>FJUX01000028.1:50907-85070 GCA_900074905.1 Rhynchosporium agropyri | reverse complement strand
AATAATACGAGCTTCCCGCGTATAGATACTAAGGGATACGAAGAACATATCTAAGGATTTTAAGAAACTACTAATCAGAAGGACTCTGCCGAATAGTTAAAAAAGTATTAGCTAACTATAATATCTATATTAGGAATAAGTCTTCCTGATATACACCTTATAGGCAGATAATTATAGTACTAATACTGCTAATATCTTGGAAATTAATATTATAAGACTTTATAGGGCTATTGCCGCTATCGAAGGACCTAGTCACGAGAGTTAGCTATAATATAATACTTATTATTATAGAAAGACTTACTAAGTATATAATCTTAGTACTAGTCTTATCCACTCTTATAGCCGAATACTTAGTATAA
Organism: Rhynchosporium agropyri; assembly: GCA_900074905.1. Classification (NCBI taxonomy): domain Eukaryota; kingdom Fungi; phylum Ascomycota; class Leotiomycetes; order Helotiales; family Ploettnerulaceae; genus Rhynchosporium; species Rhynchosporium agropyri. Next base: position 84,711 of record FJUX01000028.1, on the reverse strand, counting down.
GTATACCTTAAGGAGGTAGTCTCTAAGTATAGAGTACCCGAAGAAATCGTATTAGATCGAGATAAGTTATTTATATTAAAGTTCTAGAATACTTTAATAGAGTTCCTAAGGACTAAACGAAAACTATTAATAACTTTCTATCCTTAGACTAATAGAGGAAATAAAAGAATAAACTAAGTAGTTAAAGTATACTTACGCTACTATATTAATTATTAATAAAATAATTAAGTAGAACTATTACTATTAGTAGAGTTTATATATAATAGCTCGACTATAGAAATAATAAAAGTTATACTATTCTTTACGAATTATAGTTATGAACTTATCGCTTATAGAGAACTTAACTTAATAGTTAAGGATAATAATATAGCTTATATCTAGGTTCGGAATATCTAGGACTTCTATAAGGAACTCGCAGAGGAACTCTAGTTTATAGCAGAGAAGAATACGTATTACTATAATAAGAATCGTAATTAGGAGCTAACGCTATAGGAAGGGGATAGGGTTTACTTTCTACGAAAAAATATTAATATATAGAGACTAAGTAATAAGCTAGACTATAAGAAACTTAGACTATTTAAAATTAAACGAGTTAAAGGACTTTTGAATTATGAACTCTAGCTACTAGCTACGATAAAGAAAATATTCTCGATATTTTATATATCCTTATTAGAAAAAGTACTACCGGGAGTACTACTAGCCCCGAAGATATACGCTGAACTAGTTAACTTACTTGTAGAATACGATATAGAAGAACTACTAGACTATTAGTATAAACGAGGTATTATCAGATATTTAGTGAAATAGAAGAACTACTTATATTCGGAAAATATATAGGAACTTAAGTTAAGCTTTTACTACTTAGTATTACTAGCTAATTTCTATTAATAAAACCCAGATCTACTTAGAGCGAGTTAGTAGAGTTAAAAGGAAAGTTAACTATCGGGTCGAACGAGGGGTCGATAGGGACGTCGGAACTAGAGGGTTCCGCGCCCGCTAACTTAGTATTATTAAGTACTCCCTCCCTTTCCTGTTTCTCTTTTTCTTCTTTCTCTAAAGCTTTAAGAGCGTCGAGCTTAGCTATTGAATTTAAACTAATAGTAATTATCTTTTACTACTTTTTATATAAGAAATATTTCTATTTCTTTAGACGAAGAATCTTAGCTATAGCCTCCTCCTTCTCTATATCAAGTTTCTTAATCTGAGAATCTAAGGATTCCTAGTCCCGCGCTAAAAGTATATATTTAATAACTCTAATATTATATATTTTATTCAGTTAGGCGTAATAACTATATCAGGTTAATTTAGGGTCGCGAGGCGATATATACTCTTTATATTCCGCTTTCTCATATCTAGTATATAATACTATGATTTTACTACTTAGTTCTATTTATCTTCCGAGTATAATATAATCGACTTATTTTATTAAGCGTTCGGGGGGCATAATAAAAGAAGGAGATAGCTATAGGCAGTTGTCGATATTTCCTTAGGTATACTTAAGCGTAGGGACACGCTAAGATAGAAAGGGGATAGTATCACGAACTAGTATAGTTCTTAGTACTAAAACCGTCTTAGTACTAGAATACTGATAGTACTACCTAGTAGTAAGTACTAGATGAGTTTTAGTACTAATAAGAGAGTTAGTACTATTAGAAGGAGGGTATTAATATAGTTATAGTATAAACAGCGAGTAGTACTATATGCCTACTTATATTGCAGTAATAATAGTATTATAGCTGTAGGTGATCTATGATCACGTGATATACTAGACTGCTAGACGGTCTTACGGGCTTACGCGCTCTGTAAGATATCTTATATAGCTAGTATAAGGGAACGAAAGTTCTATATAAGACTAGCACTTCTGCTATTAGATAGGAGCTTCGTGCTTAAATTCATATAGTAATTAATAMYTRCTTATAAYRTCTTAATTCYAATTAAGAACCGAACTTCTTATTTACTTTACTTTATAGCTAATACTAACCGACGAGCYTRTACACCGCGTACCAGTCAGAACCAGGAACGTTACACGCAGCCCTTTTACCGTGTTTCCCTACTATTACAGCTTCTATAGCTATATTCTCTTACTATAATAAGTCACGATAGCTCTTCGATACCGGCGCTACGGAGTATATATCTAATAACCTTTCTAAGTTTATCTTATATACGCTAAGAGACGATTTATAGTATATGCTTACTGTTAATAGGCTATTACGCCCTATCGGGATTAGAAGTTATATAATTAAGGCGATGAAGACCGACAGTATAATACGTATATTAGAGTGCTATAATATACTATATATCCCGTAGTCTCTAGTCTACTTATACTCCGGTTCTAAATTAAATAAATTAGAAGGTTATTTACGTAGTTCTATTCTCTATACGTCTAAGGAGAAGGAGATCTATATAATTAATGAGGATCTATTTATTATTAAGGAGACCTCTAGCGCAGGGTATACTAGCTTTCCGGGTTTAAGCTTACCTATAGCAGTAGAGTAAGCTATAGTCGATATAGAGCTTTGGTATAGACGTATATGTCACGCTAGCTTTGACGTAGTACGTCGCACTTAATCCATGGTTACTGGTATGAAGTTTACAGAGCTCAAGACTGGTAGAACTCGCTTTTTTCCATAGTCAAATTCAAGGGAGTAGCTACTCCATAAGAAATCAAGCTATATCAATAGCTTTGCGGTAGTCTACAGTACCTAGCTCATACTCGCTGGGATATACTATACTACTATTCTATATTATTACAATTTCTGATAAATCTATTACCTTAACACCTTACGAGCGCTTAGAGAGTACTCACGTACTTATAAGGTATAAAGTACTACGCTACGACTTACGGAGGAGACGTTACTAATAGAGAGAAGATGAAATTAAGAGGTTTCTATGACTCTGATTAGGCCGGTAACTGAATTGATAGAGTGTTATATACCGGAGTCTGTTTCTTCCTTGTAGGAGGTGTTTTCTTAGCTATTTCAAAGCAATAGACTACTATAGCTCTTACCTCTATAGAAGCAGAGTATATAGCTATATGCGCTTTTACTAGAGAAGTATTATGGATACGCTAAGTACTAAAGGAGCTAGGCTATAATAAGCTAGACTCTAGGAGTGTAGAGATATAGTACGATAATCAGGGAGCTTTATCTCTATTAGAGAACTCTGAATTATACTAACGTACTAAGCATATCGATATCAAATTCTACTACTTTCGCTAAGAGGTCGCTAGAGGTTATTTAGACCCTTGGTATATACCCTTAAAAGAGAACGCGGCAGACGGTTTCACTAAACTACTTAGCTTATAAGACCTTAAGGCCTTTATAGTAATACTGAATATGACTATTTTATACCTAGAATAAGGGGTATAGATATTAATTAGAAGGCTGACTTATCTTGAAGGAATTACGGAACCTGTGGTTTATCTAGTTCACGTGATATCGAGGTATGGTGCTAGTCTCTAGGGGTATTACTATATGTACGTATACGATAGTATAATTAACTAATTACCGAAGAAATTAGATTACTTATACCTATAGAAGTTACTAACTTTATAGTATCTCTATAGAGGGGTGTGTTGCGAGGATATAGGTCTTAGTATAGATCAGGTGACGATAGTCACGTGTATGGTCTGTGCGGATATTCCTAGATAATACCTTTGGTTAACTCTCTATAGTAATTAGTACTACAATGCAACTAATAACATTCACACGATTACTACCTCTATGCTTTACTCTGAAGATCAACGTAACCCTGCGATAAAATCTCATCGCTGTAGTTTGGTGGCTTGGAGATGCTGCTACTGCCTTTACTACCTATCGGTAAAGTAAGATCTATCTCTCATTAAGCTTCAGCTCATCATCCTGTATAAATTCACTCTTTTCTTGCGTCAGTGGCCTAGCCACATCTCCATGGATTGTTCGTGATGTACCTTTTTCGGGTGGTAAGAAAGTCTGGCTAGGCAAGATCACGGCAGAAGGATGGAGGAGGATGAGAAAGTGAACAAGGAGGCGGAATCCTGATTTCGATGGGTGGGATTTACACTAACTCTAAGAGATTCGTAGATGAGATGTGTGTTCCTCCCTCTTTTGGAAGCTTTGGGGTGAAGGGAGTTCTCGAAGGAGGTGTGTGTCAAGTTTTCTTGCTTTCTATGAACGCCTTGCGTGAGATTCACATCGAGGGGTGATTATCCATCGCCCAGATCTTGCTATATCGCGATGATCAGCAAAATCCCCCTGCCTTTAACGTGCTTTAGAAAGGAAGAATTCGATTGGACATGTTCTACACCTGCACCGCCTTACATGCACTTTCTAATCAGCTTTCAAGGTATCCGCACAGGTTCCGGAACCTTTGATATAAATGTGCTGCGATGTCGATCTTATTGTATCTCGTGTAGTGCAGTTCCCAGACCGTTTATGAGGACACTCTACCAAAATCCTATTTAACAACACAGTTTGGTTCATTTTCTCATTCTGTGGTGGTACAATGCATGCTGTCTACAACCGCATCAAGAATCTACCACCAACGATTCTTGGCTCGGCAACGAGTTTCTGACCAAATCCTCTAGAAGAGAGTTTTATTTATAGCCAATTAGTCTCATCAAGTAGCCGGTATCTTTTCAATGGTGATATTGCTTCATGACAAATTGGAAAAAAATCAGGCAGAAGTTTGGGTGACCGAGTTTTGCTAGTTGCATTGACATGTGGCCCTTTCTACGATTCCACGGAGTGTGGCCTTCGATAGTATATTAGTTTGCAATTTCTTGTACTTGTAGCAATCGAGATATTAACGATGATATCTCTCTTAGACTTCCCACTGTGGCGTGAGAGGAGACGAAGCAGCCGCTTGAAGCGATATGCTTCTCAACTGAGTTTGATCTTCTCGGTGAAGAGTGAAGACATGGTGCGCTCGACGACCGGGGAGAAAAGAAAGTTGAATGAAGAGATTTATGCTAGTCAGTAGAGACGTCGCTTGGTCACTGAGCAAGATAGCTAGCTATGTTCAATTTGCTGGATTTGTAGCAGATTTTTTGAATGTATAGGCGAGAAAGTTTGTGATGAATCTTGCGGAGCAAAAATACTTTGATATGCAGCTGATCAGTGACTTTTTGCGTATCTGGTTTGGTCCAGACTTGTGACTGTGTTGGCGTTGCCTATAACACGGCATGATCTCATGAATTGTTTTCTAGTTCATATCCGGGATAATAACCGTGAAAATCAATGGACACTACAGAGCATGTCCGAAAAGTCACAAGCTTTATATGGAGTAATCGAAGAAATGGCCTCGAATTCCTGAGATCTGATATACAAAAACAAGAGATGTGAAGAGCTCCAAAAGCTAGAGCAGAAAAGTAAAGTGTAGCTTGTTTATGCTAGCACTAGCGCCTAAATATATGAGGTTATTATTATGGGTCTGCTTTCCTGCTGAAGTCCGAGGCGACGACTATCCACGTCTGAAAGAGGTGGCTGCTTGTGGCTCCTTGTTGCACCTCGCAATTCGAGAATGTTAATCTCACAACATGGCTCTAGCACTCTATCTAATTATCTTGTCACGAACAAGCTTGGTGATACTACCGAATCTTTGGCTCAAGGAGGATGTCAAAGTCACGAAATTCGATCGATATTTCTTAACTACCAGAATCGTATCTGTAGTAGTTAGCTATACTTGAATGGGGAGAGCTTTGCGGGTGTGTTATTCGCGGCTTTGTGTACATGAGAGCGCTACAAAAGTATTTATGAGGGATTCTTGTACTCCATCCATCATTGATCAATTCAATGACTGTCAAGTTGCTACAGCGAATGTAAGAAACTGATCTCTCCATGAAGGTTTTAAGGTAAGAATAGGGAAGGAGGGGTGGGGTGGCTCCTAGTGTACGTGTATGATTCGCACACTGAACAGGCGAGAACGCAGAGTTGGAAAATCAACAACAGATACCTTAATGGACGTGACACGATGCAATAAGTAGGAAGGAGACTTCGGATAGTAATATTTGCACTGCATCAACCCTAAAGCATATTGCTACGACCTATGCCTGGGCATCACAATTCCAAATATCATCTGGAAAAACTTCCTTCACACCCTCAACTTATATCGACGCACAACCAGTGGACTTTAGATATGTACAGAGCTTGTATCACTGGGCGTATCTCGCTGCTACAGTCCAACCACATTTTAATACCCCTGGCGACCGATTTTGGGGTAATTTATCACGCATCGCGAACCAGCGAGCTCGATCTCTGGCCCTGAGAAACTTCGCTACTTTCGAATTGTACAACAGAGGCGTCGAAAAATTGAACGCTGCAGAAACGAACAATTCCTAGGACGACAACGAGGGGCATTGCCAAGTAAAACTGGGAGAGCAATCTTGAGCTGGTTATATATAAATAGCTGATTGATTAGTGTGTGATTTAAAATCAGTTCGGACTCTTAGCTAGCTATATCCATTGGAAAATTTGTTATATAGCGTGATCTTACATTGTGTCTTGTAGCTCGCTTGCTTTACTTGCTAGATGCAGCAGCGTGGCATGTCCGGTGAATACGCTTGATAAGCCGAGGTCATGTGTGTACTTACCTCTTCCTATAACGCCTAGACCACTTTGATCCCCAATTTTCTGCTTTCTTCTGGTCCTGAGGTCAGTTTTGGACTCCTTTCAGTAAATTTTGTGGAGACAGAAAGAGCTTGATCATAGGATTAGTGACAAGATATTGAGCTAGAAATATCCTCGAAGAATTAAGTTCGGAGACGGAAGAGTACATTCAATATTGATTGAAGCATGGGCTGGGGTAATATCTTGCAGCGATAAACTTTTTCCTACTATTTTTTTAGGTTAATCAGTATTTGCTCGGCGTTACAGTTATTCGTCTTCACCCAATGCCAGAGCCGGAGCAAGCCAGCAATCATGTTAGAGACATTATCAATTTCAAGCGAGATTTCAGGTTCAGCTGATGCACAGTTCTCAAAAATGACAATGGTCCGGGGGGAGAGGAACATTTAAAGCCAAAAGTGGAGATAACGGTTTCTGATCGAAGGCTTCCCGATGATGCCGCACATGGCGCCACGGTCGACTTCCGGGCAGCCCCCACACTTTGGGGCGGGGTGCGGGAGTTTCAAGATTTGCAAAATGCTTTGATTTAAGACCCGGAAGCTCAGAGCTGGGGACGTTTTTCTGAAATTTTGGGGAGTTTTTGTCCGATTCTGTATGTATAAAATATCTGGAGAGCTCACATCAGTATACGGGACATACGGCGAAATCGGGATATTTGTTGACATCTCGCTTAAAACCTGACGGAGTGGCAAGAGCAGTGCGAGCCCACTTTCCCCATTCCTGCATACCTCCACAATAAATGCCATGGGACGCCTTCATTACAAAGTTGCAGATCCTAAGAGAAGTTCACCAGAGGTTTAGCCGATCATATATCAAAATCCCCTGGCTTCCTTTCTCTTTTTTGGAATCTGCTTTCCTTTCCACTCCTCGCTCACTCTCTTTCGGCCTTTTTTGAATTATGGTTAGTGCTTCAACTTGTAGACAGCTCTCAGCTGCAGCTGTCATTAGCCTCGCTCTTACTACCAATGCTTCTGCGGCCTGCTACAACTCATCATCACCTACAAGCGTCGCCCCTCGAGTGACTTTAGATAATCGCCTTACGCTCCTTGGACTCGTCAACCCTTCGACGCCGAATGTTGCTGAATTTTTGGGGATTCCGTATGCAACAGCACCTGTAGACGAGCTTCGCTGTACGGAATTCTTACCTACAAATTATTGGTTGTGTCCCAAGCACATGCCAATATGCGTTTCCGATCTCACGAGATCAAAAGCTAACATTAGATCTGTTGCATAGGGGCACCACCACAAGCCTACGAGCCAAGGAACGGAACCATCATCAATGCCACAGCGACCCCACCTTCCTGTTTTCAGTACAGCACCAGCAACCCGACTCTCTTAACAAAAGAGCTCCCAGGTTTTGTGGTTGGATCAGCAGGAAATGCAGGATTCCGCGAAGACTGCCTGACTGTAAGCGTTTATGCGCCTGCGGAAGCAATCGCCAGTAACTCAAGCTTACCAGTCATTATTTGGGTGTATGGTGGGGGCTTTGCTACTGGAGGTCAGGATGTGGCTTATCAGATTCCGTCGAATTGGATTGAGCGGTCTCAAGAACACATCGTGGTGTCCTTCAAGTAAGCTTTTGCCAAATCGAGAAATTGCTCAGGACAGGATTTAACGATAGTCTTCTTAAAGCTACCGTATCAACATTTTTGGATACCCAAATGCTGCAGGATTAAGAGAACAGAACCTAGGAATCTTGGACCAGAGACTTGCGTGAGTAACACCTCAAAACAAATTTTCAAATACAAAATCGCTAAGCTATACATCAAGTATCGAATGGGCTCAAGCCAACATCGCCAAGTTCGGCGGTAACCCAGACCAAATGACGCTTTGGGGCCATTCTGCAGGATCTGTAGCAGTAGACTACTACAACTTCGCCTATCCTTCTGACCCAATCGTCAAAGGTCTAATCATGAACTCCGGAACAGCTCATCTTGACCAACTGCTCAGCCCGGACTCGGATTATTCGAACTTCACTTGGGTGGCGAGTAATGTCGGGTGTGCCAATCAGACAAACGCAGCTGCGGAGTTGGCTTGTATGCGCAAGGTACCGGCTGCTGTTATTGAGGACTTTGTAGAAAAGTATGAAGACTCTGGTGTTAGTCCTCCGATGACCTTCGCACCTATTGTGGATGAGAGGATTGTTTTTGGCAACTATACTGAGAGGGCCGCCATGGGTATTTTGAGTACCCTGGTACGCATCTAATGTCAATCATACAATAAATGTCATGGAACTATCTAATGACTCTCGCAAGCCAGCAATCATAGGGATGGACGCCAACGAAGGCATGTTCCTCGCACCCTACGATCCAGCCGGCTCCAATCAAACAATCGCAACCCAGATCTTCTACGCGTATTTCTGGTGTCCAGCAACCAAGTCGACATACGAGCGTCTGGCAGCAAACCGCACCACATACCGCCACTTCTACGCTGGGAACTTCACTAATGTATCTCAGAACCCATGTACGTTGTTCGGGCACTAGCCATTCCTTCGCCGATCGGGTATCTCGGAGGTACTTGACTCCAGGAGTACTCTTGAGACAGGCCAACATGAGTCAATGCTGACACCCCGATCATCGCAGGGATAGGCGCGTATCATAGCAGTGAACTACCCTTGATCTTTGGTACGGATTGTCTTAATGGTGAATCAACCACATTTGAGAAGGAGGTCAGCGACGTGATGCAGGATGCTTATTTGGCGTTTGCGAGGGACCCGGTGAAGGGTTTGGAAGAGGTGGGGTGGCCAGTTTATGAGAGTAAGGGTGGGCTGGTAAGGGAGTTTGCTGAAGGTGGTATTGCTGCGAAGATGGTCCCTTTGACTGAGATTGAGGACGGCTGTGCTTCTATGGGCTTAGCGTAGAAAGCTGCGACGAGGGGGTTGAAAAACTCATGATCAATGTGAGCTCAGCTAGAATGACTCTGTATTCTAAGTACTCTGGCAGCTTAGCGACATGAACGCGCTCTGTGCGTCGAAAGCGTTAAAAGAGCGCATTGAAGAAACATGTCATTTGATACACTTGAGCTTGGTCGAACAGAAATCGATCCAGGGTCATTCGTAATATCGCATGAACAAGATCGTCTTCGTCGTCAGTCAGCAGGACGCTCGAATTCTCATGTAGCTTTCGGTACAATGTCGTATACTTATCCCCCTTTTGAAAGGTCACTCAGTTTCAACTTTCCACTGAGGTATCACAATAGCATCTTCTCATCTAACAACTCACCCAAATCATACTCTTTCCCCTCGCCTTCGTACTTCTCTAGCCCACCATGTTGTCCAGGCCTCCAAACTCGCATCACAGCCTTTCCACGCTTGTTAACCGCTGCCCTGAACATACCACCGCAGTTGAAGTCATCGAGACATTCGGAGGTTGCTGATTTGTAAGCACTGTTGGCGTCTGTAACAGCTGTGACTTCAATACCAATGACTCCTCCTTCGCCTTCGCCTGTCTTTTGCCATCTATCTCCGGCGCTCTTCTGTAAGTCGCCATCACGTCCTGTGACTTTCGCGAGAGCGTCCTTGAGGGTCACCTTGCCCGAGGGGGAGCTGTAGCGTGCTATAGCAGAGATAGTGCGGACTGCGTTTATGCGCAGGAATGAATCACCGTTGCCGGTTCCGGACATCCCAGTGGCACGGAATATCCTGTCTCTATTTACGAACATGCCCATATTGGACTCACAGTGAGGAATTGGAGAATACGCCGTCAGACTCGGAAAGCAATCAGCCATCAACCCTTTAAGCGTCTCGCTGAGCACAAGCGCTGGTCCTGAACACAATGAAGGTCAGTAAATGCCTACGGATAGATGTTTCCGGAAATGGATGTTACGTGTCTCGAGAACTTTTCGAGACATTATCAACAAGTTGCATGGAATTCTCCGGTACATACCAGGCCGCGACAGAAATCCTTCCGCCTTCGACACCTCATTCTCCTCCTACTCCTCCGCCCAGAAGCCCGCCCCCAGAGTCGGTGTATCGCCTATTCTGCCTGTCAGTTTATTCGTCATACCACCTGTACTCGTAGCCGTACACACAACTCCCTCCGCATCCAGTGCCACAGCACCACACGTTCCCTGCGGAAAAAAAGACTCCGCATCCCACGTTGACACCCCTCCTACTTTCTCCTTCTTCAGTCCCTGGATATGCTGGTCCCACCTCTCCTGCGTGAAGTAGTAACTTGGATCTACCATTTCCATACCCCATTCTTTGGCCAGTTTCTCCGCACTATAGCGATGTAGCTGGCTGTGTCCTTGGGCGCCTCTACTCGTATAGTTTGGATCCTCGCCATACAAGTCCTCCTCGCCATGTAACAACATCTCACGCGCGAGTTTTATAGGGTTCTTAACGCGCGTCAGGCCCATCACGCCTGTGCCTCTCTTCTTCTTGCCCTTCGATACCATAATAGATGCTTCGAGCTCGTTGATTCCATCTCGTGTAAAGACTGCGCCATGCCCCGAGTTGAAGAGTGGATTGTTTTCGAGAAGCGACACTGCAAAGGTAGCGGCGTCGAGGGCGGATGTTGAAGAGCCCGAACAGAGAGGAAATGATGAGGGGGAGGTAAGGAAATGGTGCGTTTGTGCGAGGATCGAGAGAAGACTATCGTGAAATTGTGCGTGCTCGGATGGACTAAGGTTCGCAGGCGTTATGTTTCCTGCGCCTCCGTGGATGATGATGCGTGGCGTTATTCCTGAGGGTTTCTTATACTCCATCATCTTGTATTGGATTCGTCCCTACCAAATGGCGACTTCAGTGTTTAGTAGTAATCTCTGCTAGTAGATGAGTTCTCGAGTGAATGGGAAAGTGGATAATGATCGAGCTCCTTATCGGAGCTTATCAGACAGTGATCGACTCGGCAGGAATAGTGGGGTGACTTACGAAGTAATATTGCCCGTATTTGCCGGCTTTTGTTCTCTTCTGAAGAGCCTACTCGAAGATATGAGGCAAAATTCAAGTAATGCTATTCATGGTGACATTTTTCATAGCTCAAAATAATTCATAAGCTTGTCCGGAGCTGTAGGTGCCCCATCTCTATTACGACTAGCATTGTTTACTTTTAAGCGACGGGCCGTACGATAGTACTAATACGACATGTCTTTATGGAGCCATCTCTTTATCCTGTAAGGAACTATGCTGAGAATTCACCTGTGATCGTATTTCACACATTCAGTATTTCCTACGCAAGGCCCCTGCAGACAAGGAACTTTTGATTAGGTTAGTATTTTATATCATACTGACAAGCTAATGATAATTTGCAAGGAAACGTAATAATGATCGAAAAGCCATCTCAATTCGTGCCGCAAAATCTTGCCATTATGAAGGGCTCCGATACTGATTACGTGTCAAGCAAGCCCAAGTTCATATACGGCTATAGTGATCATTTCCCCCCATTGACTCGAGGTACAGCTGAAAAGGCAATTCTGGAGTATAGCTTTCTGCTTCACAAGTTCGGAAAATGTACACTGGTGCGTTTATGAGTAAGAAATCCACAGCGTAGAAAATCAGCCAAAGAAAATTTCAGCGGGATATGCCTGCAATGATGTCTCCATATGATCTCTATTTCTAATCAACGATAAGATGTAATGGAACATGGTAGAGATAAAATTCTTTGTAGCTTTCTGTTTTGGTTGTGGTCCTGCTTTGGTATCCAATGTCTTGAAGATAATTCCTTCGCTTGCTGAAGAATCGCAGATACCTGTGTCTCGACCTGTGTTTTGTGACAGGTACGAAACTTATGAGTCTGGAAGGGACGAAAATAACGGATTTTCATTGCAGTATCATGTCAAAACCTGCTGAGTATTTCATTCCTTTGCAGTTTCTGCTACGATGAGCATATTTTTTTTGTAACAGCCATTGAGAGTGCCTATCAGATACAGCATCTTCCTGTGCCTCTGAAGTGGTGCAGATCAAGTAGCACTGAAATATGCTGTCACAGGATGAGTCTCTACATTGAATCTTTTGGAGTGTTGGAGTATTGAGGATCTGCATATGGACAGTTTGACTTGTCATCATGTAGGGTTGGAACATGAAGAATTGAATGACTGCCATCACAAGCCTCGTTTCGACAAATGAAATCAATAACATATCAAAACTCGCAACCGGCACTGCACGTAACTGATTAACCTACGCCCAGATGCCGAGGAGATGGTAGGATGAATTGTTGATGAACCAGTGGCCTGCTTGGGTCGGATGCATTTTGAGATGTTGGCTGCGTAAGTGGAAGTTTTCCTCGCAAATTTTATGGAAGGAGCTTTCGTCTCTTCTTCATAGGTTGTTGAGTAAGTTGGCAGCATTAGGGAACTTCCTCCCGAGGAGATTATGACTGGATATTTAAGGCAAGTGAGGACTCACAATCGGACCTTCCTTTCTTGCCTGGCCTAGAAGTACTCTACATGCATTGATAGTGATGTCACGTAACATAAACAACACATCATTCATCTTTCTATCTCAAACCATCGAATAGAATCTGACTTATCCACTCTCAACTCAGCGAATCGAATCTTATCCATCCACCACAAAGCAGTTCATAATCGGCTCGCAATGTCAACTCAGCTACCAACAACAATGAGCGCCATAACCATCCGTACACCTGAGATCTCCGACCCAACTAGAACTCTCTCCTCCCTAAGCCTCACTTCTCTACCCGTCCCCAGACCATCACAAACGCAAGCCCTCATCCGCATTCACGCAGCCTCAATAACGCCCTGGGAGCTTACCTGGCCCTTTCCAGACGGCGTACCTAGGCCTAGGATCCCGGCTCACGATGTCGCAGGCACGATAGTCTTACTCGGCATGCCCTCATCTCGAGCCGGCAGATTTGGAATGGGTGATAAAGTCGTGGCTCTCCTCCCCTTCAACGGGCAAGGAGGAATGGCAGAGTATGCTGTCTGTGACTTGCGATACTTGGCGAAAATACCAAGGGATTTTACCGGAGGATTTGTCGAGGCAGCCAGTATACCACGCGCAGCTCTAACAGGCAGCCAAGCCTGTCATTACTTGACGGAAGGGCAGAACGTATTGATTGCGGGTGCTAGTGGGGCGGTTGGTAGGATGGCTGTCCAGCTCGCGAAGATGCGCGTTCACCATAGGGGAAAAGTGGTAGCTATTGGTGGTGCGGGGAGTGAGGAATTGAGGGAGCTGGGCGCGGATTTCGTGTTCAATTATCGAGATGCTGACCTCTGGGACAAACTGTGGGACACCTTTAGATATTATATTGCGGGTGGTGAGTGTAGCCTTCTGATCGATTGTGTAGGTGGTAAGACTTTAGCAAGAGGGACGGAATTATTGAGAAATCTTAGCACTGGAAGAATTGTTACTGTTGCTTTTCCCCCACCAGCCTGGGCAGAGAAGGGAAAAGGGGCAAGATCGGAATTTTGGGAAGAGGTTGAGCACGAGGGAATGAGGAAGAAATTCTTCACTGTGAAGGAGGAGCGGTTGCACAGCATTATGGAGATGGTTGTGATGGGAGAGCTGAAGTATTCGGTCGGGTTTGTGGTTGATGGGTTGACGGAGGAGGGGGTCAGGGCTGGTTATGAAAGGGGTCTGAAAGGAGGACTATCTGGATCTGTAGTAGTGAAAATTGTATGATAGTCATTTGCCTATTTAAGGTACTTAGGTAGGTACCATACCTGAATAAGGTACATAGCTCAGGCGAGGCCAGGGAGTCCCGACTCAAGCGAAGCAGCTTAGGATTTGACAGAAATTCAAAATCCAAGATTATTATTAGCTAGAGTCACCATAGAGTTGTACGACTTGGGAGCATTGCTCCTGGCAATGACCTGCCGTATACTGGTGACCTTAGAATGGACTTGCGACATTATATAACAAGTGGAAAATTTCACTTCGCCGACGATGGGTTTGCCTAGCCTCAAAGATCCGGTGTAGATGAGCTTAATACTTGAAAAATCTGATTCAACTATGAAAACAGAATATGTCAATCGTGCTCGAAATGAGAAGGAACAGCACCTTGCCAAATCCCACAATTTTCTTTGCCGCCAGAGCTCTTCCCTTTTCCACGCTTCTTGTTCAGACCCCGATGCTGAGCCTCTACTTGCCAATCAGACCAGGGCATCTTTGCGAGCTCCTCGACCATGGCTACGCTTCTGTGTCGCTCCATGACGCAAGATATCTCGAGCTGAAGTCTCAGAGGGCCATCTTTATCCTTATCTTCGGCATAGGAGTTTGCTTAACTGGAAGTCTCGTCCTCCTGTTCGGGCTCTTCCTTCGATCCCGTATCTTAAAATGTACTTGTGCCTCTGTATGGGCTCGGGATCCACGTGAGTATCCTTCGCTGACCTGAAGATACCTTTGATCTCATGCGCAGCAGCCATTGTAGACATCGACTTCCTTAACATTATTCCTCTACCAGCTCTCCTCGTAAAAAAAATATATCATCAGACAATATCCACTCCTGCAGCCTCTGTGAGGTCCCATTCAATACATCACTGATATGCTTCGTAGGATTCGCTAAGATTCCTCACAGTGAACTTCGATCGAGGAGGCGGCTTAAGAGGCAGCGCATGGCCGTGAGAGACCAAGATCAGAAGTGAGCGTTCATCGTCCTCGAGGACATCTTACGCACAGGCTGCCAGATTGAGGATTGACATTCTCTTCAATTGAGGACGAGCAACTTGCAGTCGCAAGCTCTGGAGATGACATTCCATTGATGCTCCACTAAAACGTGGGGGTGGCTCGGGTGCCATGCGGTGGAACTCAAAGCTCGGCTCGGTAATCTAGGGATTTCCCGAACCTGTGGGGTTTCAAGCACAGCCAATCATACGCTCTTGAATACGGCAAGCTAAGGGACTCCGTATTTTGTCTGGGCGCGTCTGGCCAGTAAACTGCCAATCGCAGAAATTCCACTGTGCCAAAACCCATCTCCAAGAGCTACCAACCCGCTATTGGCTGGGTAATGTAAACGACTGTAAGCGAATAGACGAATTAGGAGACGCCCGATACTTATACGATGAGCTCGTTGGAGAAAGGATGGATGGACCAGTCCTAGTCATAGTCCCGATGTCGTTTACTAATGCATGGCGTCTGTTCCTTTCTCGTTTGGTGATATTTGGCCGTTTTCTCGTCTTTTTGTTCGTAAGACGTTACTCCCTGCGAATTCACTTCTCGTTGCGCCTGTTTCCTGAGGTAGTTGCATTTCTTCCTGTCAGGTCGTCAACTACGATCAGACTATCCCACGATGGAGCACGTCTATGATCTTCTCGTCCGAGAAGTCGCCAAACCGAGGCCACAAGATTGTACCTTCGAAACATGTTCGGTCAAACAGTCCGTTTATGGCTATCTCCCTAACAAGCCCGTGACCATCATCCTGATCGTGTTATTCGGCATGTCTATGCTGATGCACATCTTCCAAGGAGTCAAATCAAGATCCTGGACCTTCGTAGTTGCGTTAGGAATTGGATGTTTTGGAGAAAGTGTTGGTGAGTTTCAATAGGGAGAGGGAGAGCTGTGATGAGAAATGGTAGCTGAGTGTCACAGGATATGTCGGTCGTGTGCTTCTGAGAGATGATCCTTGGAGTCGAGCATAGTATGTTTTTACTTTCCCAGAGATACTTCTATTGTTACTAGTAATTGCGGGAATCATGGAGATTCGAACGCTGACGGTATTCCTCAGTCTTGGCATCCAGCTCGTTTGCTTGACTGTTTCGCCGGCCTTCATTGCTGGTGGAATCTACCTCACTCTGAAACACGTCATCATCATCTACGGATCAAGATTCTCCCGTATAGCTCCCAGACTATACACGTGGATCTTCGTCAGTTGTGATATTCTCTCCATTCTCATCCAGACGTAAGTTCTCCATTCGCAAAGGCCAGCGCAAAAGCCACACCCGAACCCATATCCGACACAAGGATGAACAGCTCTCTTTTCTTCCTTCCGATACACAAAATTGACACACTACAGCTCAGGAGCAGTCATCGCTTCGCGCGGCACTGGAAAGGTAAGCACGGGCAACAACGTAATGATGCTCGGTCTCGTCCTCCAAGTCGTGACACTCTTCATTTTCGGCGGCATGTGCATAGACGTCTATCTCCGAATCCGCGCCCGCACCAGTGAACACCACGTCTCGAACCATGCACTCATCCATTCCAAACGCTTCAAATGGCTCTTGATCTCCATCCTCATCTCTTACACCGCCATCTTACTTCGTTGTATCTATCGTATCGCGGAAATGGCTGGCGGCTGGAGCAATCCGATCATGCAGGATGAAGTGAGTTTTGTCATTTTGGACGGGGTGCTTTGCTGGATCGCGGTGTTGGTGCTGAATGTTTTCCATCCCGGATTTTTGTTCAAGGAGAGTTATGCGACGTTGAAGAGTGAGAAGGATGCGAGGTCTGAGACGCAGACGCCGACTGAGGGCCAGATGGAGGGTGCGACGAAAGCTTAGGATGAGACGGCTGATGGAGGCGTTTTTGGTGTCAAGTACTTAAGGAGGTTAGGTATACACGATTCACACTCGAAACTCTCATCGGCTTCAAAATTCTGCGTAGGACTTCTCAGATTTCCTACCAATTGGATTCGCAAGATGATGGGTATCTAAGTGACCATTGTTTGCCAAGTGGCTGAAATTTCAAAGTCCGAGCTTGTGGATGTCTTGAACTAGAAGCTTTATTCAGAACTGGCTAGCTAGCTATCACACCAATCCCGACTAATAATTGCAGTCTGGAGCTAATGGTATGCAAGAAAGATGATTTCAGTCATCTATTAGAGCATCGGAAATGCATCATCCCAAGTTTGTGTTCCCCGCATTAACAGCCAAAAGGGTCTGTCTCAGATGATCTTCATCTGACAGTATCGGCGGTCCAGGTGGTGGGGGTGGGTTCTGATGTACTTGCTGCTGTACGGCTTCCCTTGTTTGCTCTTGTGCAATTGCCCTCGGTTGTGGTTGTTGCTGTTGCTGCTGCTGTTGCTGCTGCTGTTGCTGCTGCTGTACAGCTTCTTTAGCCTGCTCCTGTGCTGCGGCTTCCTTCACCCGGCCAAACAAATCCTGCAGAGCTCCGGCTTCTCTCATCTCCGGAAATCCCCCTGGAACCACCTCCCTACTCTCTTCCTCAACAACCAAATGCTCCTCCATACCATCTTCCATCCCATCGTCGGTTGGCCCCTCAGACATACTTGCCGAGAAATCTCCACTATTCGATGGAATGTGTCCGTGGGCATGAATCGCCATCCCATTCAACGCCGAAATCCCCTCCTGTCTCATCAGTTCATCCTCACTCGCAAGAAGAGCTCTCTGCTCCGCTTCTCTTTTTGCCGCCTGGGTTGGGGCTCTCGTCTTAAGCTCGCCAGTAACACATTGTAAATAATATGGAACCTCGATCCCGCTTTTCAAGAAAAACAATTTGAGATTCCTTGCTTTATCTTTGAGTTGGACTTGATTTCTGTCGCGGAGGATGTCGTTCAAGGAACCGTTTGGGCCGTAAAGTGCGAGGATCTGTGACCAGTGAGGTCCTTTGACTTGATCGAGACCGGCCATTAGGGTGTTTTCTTCTTCGTTCGTCCAGGGTCGACGCTGACTTGGTGTTCCTGGACGGCGGGCACTGGCGCTGCTGGCTTTAGTACTTGCTGCTCGTCGTGCTTTCTCGTACAGGACTTGTGTCGGAGCACTCTGCGTAGGATACGGTACGGCGTCTGGTGGGAGGAAGCCATTGTGCATCAGAGGTTGGATTTGTTGCGGGTTTGCTTCAAACATATTAATAGGTGCAAATATGGTTATATATTAAAGACATACTGGTATTTTGCGATGGTCCCACACTATAGCCTAACGCCCTTCGGACTTCGTCAGCAGCAAGTTGGACATGCATAGAGATATCCTGATCAGCAATGTTCGACCCGTCATTAGCATTCTCAATGCTGCTTGTGGCATTTTGATGAAGTTCTACAGCAGATGCTCGACGAGGCGATGCTGGTGCTGTTAGAGCATGCCTTTTCATGAATGGGGCAAGAAGGGGCTCGTATTTCTTCCTCAAGTAACAGCTGACGCCAGTAAGGAAGCCTTCCCAGCCAAATTTCTCAGAAAGTACCTCTGCATAAAAATTAGCATTGATCGCCAAGCGTATTAATTGTACTGACGTATTGCATCTACATCTGTAGGCTCGTTCATGAGATATTCCCGTCGACCGTTAATCAAACTGATAAATTCAAGCTCATGTTGAGAAAGTGGAATGTCTGGATGCCTCTTTTGCAACACTTCCTCATAATCATACGGGAACATTTCTTCCAGAACGTCTTCCTTGGTATCAGTCTGCTCCTCTGAAGTGACCATGGAAAGATACATCTGTGTCTTCAAGTTTACCAATAAATCGCCGGGTTCCTTCTCCAAACAAGCTCCATCTGGCGTCACAATATCGATGAATGATGAACTCAACTCGTAAAAGCCAACCGAGGAAGAAAAAACAGCCGCCGAGAATGAAGCCAGGTTGGTCGTCCGGATCGTAGCGCGATGTTCTGGTTCTTTGATGTTGAGCTCATCTGCGGAGAGGAAGAACCCATCTTTCGAGTATATCCTTTTCGTTTGGTCGAAGAGTGATTTCAATGTCGCGTACGCTTGTCCTAGCTCAGAATCCGGATCTTGTACTATTCGAATGGTCTCGCTATAGGGTCCTTGTGCCAATGTTGCCAATATCTGTGTAGACTTTCGAACAATTAGCATATTTATTCTAGAGAACGTACATGGAGGCTCTCACCAAACTTTCAAGTATTGGAAGACTGTAGACCCGCATGTACAAGTACGGATCCGATATAAAATCCTCCCCAGCTGGCACACCTCTTTCGTTTCCGATTGGTCTGGGAGCTGCGTAAGAAGTCGAAGTTGGGGGTGATGACTGGTGGTAAGTTTGAGTCTGGTTCTGTATATGGTTCTGGTTCTGAGCTGCCGTTTCGTACTGCTTCATAACCGCTTTCGAAGCTTGCTCTGCCAACTCCGCAACGGATGGAATCTTTGTTTGCGTAAACACATTAGGATCGGGTGCTTTGTATTGTTCAACAACCGCCTTCGCAGCTTGGTCTGCGAGTTCCGCGATAGTCAGAGTCTTCGTTTTCGTAGACACATTTGAATCTATTCCGTAATATTGCTCCTCAACCGCCTTCGCAGCTTGCTCTGCGAGTTCCGCAATAGATAGACTTCTCGTAGAACCATTTGAGTATGGTCCATCATAGTCAAGCCTTTGTCGTTTCTCTCCTAGATCCTGGTAGTGCTCTGATCTGCGGCGTTTAAGGTCTGGGGATTCCGGGGAGTAGAACGAGGTGGGGTATTCGGACTTCTCTGTCTTGATAGGAACTTTTGCGCAGAGATCATGTTAGCGCTTATTGGTATTATTTCAGATTTTGGATGTCTCATTGCTTTCAATCGCAAGTATAATGCAGAGCTGCAGTTGGCGCAAATTCGAACTTACCCATTTCCTCTCCAGAACCAGCCATGGATGAAGCCATTGCGAATAGGGCGTGCTTGAATCGTCGCAATGCTCAGAATCTACCTGGGACAAGATCGAATTCGTAGCCCCTCAGTAAGCAATTATCAAATCGATGAGGGCACTTCAGGATCAATGCTGTAGATGCCTAGGTCCAGACCCGTCGGGATTTTTCCCTTGGAGGGTCTCGAAGGGATATTGCGCTCATGGCCGTTATCGTCCGCTATAGAAGCTGCCCCAATCTTCTGACCCTACAAAATAACGCGATGATACACAAATGCCTGTATTTAAAATGGAAAATTGTAAATACTAAATCGTGATACTTTCATTTAGCATCGAACTCATTCACCATCTATGAACCAACTACCCAAGTAGCATAAACTCTGAACAAAGAGATAGGCAGTAGTGACTTTCCAAGTTGGTTTTAGTGATTCAGACACTTGTGAATCTCGTCTCCCGGAAAGCCACTTGATTGCAAGCTATTTAAGCTCTCCGCAAATCTCTTTACTACTCACTTTAGAGAGGATTGAAATAGTAGCTGAAATTCAAAAGTTGTCTTGAACAATAATTAACAAACGAGGCTCCAACCATGTGATGACCGAAGACCGTCACTATAGAGAATTCTTGAATTTATATGCTTGGTTAGCATCGTCCTTGAAAAAATGCAATACACAAAAACACGCCTTATGATATCCAAGTCTCGCTCTTTGGTAAGTACACGATATTGACCGTCGTTTTCACAAACTCAATCCTCTGGTATGTCACCACGAGCCATAACGATCCATCAAACTGTAAAGCGCCAAATCAACCTCATCAGCGCCCTCCTTGCCAACTTCAACCCGATCAAAAGGCTGAATATCAGCTTTGCACACGAACTCCTTCTCCGGAAGTGTTCCATTCTGGAAATAAGAATTGACGACTGTAGCTTTGCATTTCGACGGTGCTGCGAGACTCGTATGCTAGGCAATGTCAGCTTCTGTTTCTTTCCTCGGAGCTTTCATTAGACTTACACCATAAGAATCCTGAATCAATATTCTCGACCCGTTGAACCCAGCTGCATTCAATCTAGCACTTGAAAGAGGAGTCACATTATCAGCAGAGTTGGTGACGAACAGGATTGGATATGCTGGTGAGCCCGTGAATGGACCTGTTGTGGTTTAGTCAACTTTCACAGGATGTTGCAATGGCAAACATACCAGTGAAGTTCCATTTCGACCGAACTGTCCACCCGGCACATTGTAATCTGAAGTCTTGAGCCATGACCGCACCAATTGATGGACTGATCCCTGTCAGAGTGTCGACATATTCTTGAAACTCGTCAGCCGTGTCAAGGAGCGGATTTGCTTCGGAACACATGATAGCAGGAAAGGCATCGCTTGTTCCTTCCGTTAACTCGTCTTTCGAATCAGATCCGGGGCCACAAGAAATTGGATCCTTGGATACACCTTGTGCTTTAATGAACGGCACACCATCGCCATCTTCTAAAGCAGCGAGAGCTTCAGCGAGCTGTGGGAAGATCCAAATTGGTCTATAGAACGACTTGGAAATCAAGCGTCGGACGCTGGAGAAAGAAACTATTTCTGGTCGGTTAGAAGAAGAGTTCTGTGCTGGGATGATGACGGGGCTCTTCTTAATGGCTGAGAGCAGGTTTTGAAGACGTGCTTCGATTGCTTCGGGAGTTTTGTCGTAGAATTTGCATCCAGAAGGACCTGCATGGTGACAAAGGCTGTAGAAGGCTGACATGATCTTGTGGGCGTCGTCGAGGAAATGTACTGCTGAGCCCATCATCCAGCCCCTGATGTCGACATTTCCTGCAATCACGTTAGATCAGTACCGTCTAAAGCATAGTTCTCTCTCTCACCATCACTCACAATCCTTCCCACTCTATCGGGAAACAATGTACTGAACATCGAAGCGAGCACGGTACCATAACTGAACCCCCAAAACTTCAACTTATCCTCTCCAACTTTCTCCATCATTTCAAGCATATCTCTAGCAACATATGCGGTACCAACAAAGCGAGCTGGGCCGGCTTCTTGAACTCGACGTTCTGCAGCATCTTCTATACCTACACGAGGTCCACCTCCAAGGTTGGAAGCACATTGTCTTGACCAAGCACTAGCCTGTGCGTAGGCATCGTATAGCATGCCTGGATGAGCGTCGATGACTGCGGGTCGGGAAAGAGCCCATAGCTCTGCGTTTTTTCGATTTCCGTTCCAGCAATCGATCAACGGTCGTGTCATGCCAACTGTCTCATAGTAAGCACTTCCTTTCACAGGCGCGAAAGGGTTGTTTACCGCCACGGGGATCAAATCCAATAATGTCCTTGTCAAAGTCAGCATGGCACAATATGACATTGTCCGATTGCCGCGGATTTGATTAGTGCCTCATAATGTACTTACATAATTCCTACCAGCAATCGTCTGGTAAAGTTCACCAAGATTTTTCACATACCTATCAGCCAGTAAGCACTATTCTTTTGTCGACCGGCTAATAGGTATGCAGTGCTAAAGTTCGGAGAGATTCTTACCATACACCAGATCCGCCAGGTCCCCCTACTCTGATCAGATCATGAAAACATCATGGTTGAAGAAAATGAAATACCTGGATTTATGAAGAGAGAGCCCTTGTAATCACTTCGATCCGTAGCATTGAGCCTAATCATAGCTATCGAAGCACGAAGATCATCTGATGGATCCTGCCAATCGAGCGGCACCTGCAATCTTGTCAAATTGACCATCCGTTGTCATCCCATCAACTTACGTCTAGTCTTGCACAGTCATATTTCTCATAGCATTGGTGCCATACGATATCTTTCTTGGGCGCAATCTGAGCCCTGATTAGTATAGGTAGCAAAAAGGAGTGCAAATTCGTAGTCTCACTTCCATCCACCGAAATTCAGGACTTTTGTGAAGTATATGTCTTGGGGCTTCCACATCTTTCCTAAATCCCGTATGCTGCGAGACCAAAAGCACTAAAGCAACAGATGCCAAGCATAGTGTACGAATAGTCCATTGTTGGAAGGTGGGCTGCATGCTTTGAGACCTGGCCTCAAGTTGAATGCCAGGTAGGCCCTTCCAGGGTACCTTTTCGCAAGCCATTAGGAACCAACGCCCTTTGGAATAATAAAAACAATAAATCTGATTTAGAATTGGAAAAGATTCGGAAGGCACAGCAGTGAGAGGCTCGAGGTTCGAGACACGATCGCCTGATGATCGACGCTCGCTCCCGTCAATTGAGTTCAAAAGTGGCGTAATCTCCATGGATCGTAATAGTCAGTCAGTTCTCTTGCTTTTTCAAGGTAGACCGTCTTTTATATTTTGGCTTTCGTAAACACGCTTTCTGTTTACTATCAGTCTGGGAGAGAAAGTGGAGGACAAATTGATCAACTACAGAAGAAGAGAACGTGAAACATGGTATTGATGTAGTCTTGTGTGCTCGTGCAACGGACTCTCGGATTTGCATCAATTTCGGGAAATTATGACCAGCAATCATAGACACGTTACATATATTTTACATTGCTTCATATAGTAGCATGGAGAGGGATGAACCTCGCTTGTTTCTCCTCGGGACATTCGAAGTCAAAGAAAGGTCATTGACTCACAGTTTGAGCATCGATCATGTGATCATCAGCAGTCATTACCTATCTGGGTCCGAGACTGGCCAAGTTCGCGACCGATGAACGAAACATGGCCGTTGGCCCGACATTGTCTTGCCAGAAAATCGTGACATTATTTGCCCAAGCCAAGACTCTAAGAATGCCTAATAATGTCACTTCTTTAATTTACCTATGACTTCGAAAACTCGTCGAGGAAGCTTGTGTAATGATTTCATGAATTAGAGCGAATCTCAGCACCTCGCTAGATCGGAGATGAATTTGGTTGGTGTCGTTCGCTTACATTCACATGACATCTCACTCCCATCCTCTCTCTCACTTCAAAAGAGGCAACCTGATCGTGAAATGAAACAGGGCCACAAGACTGTGCTTATCCTGCAGAATTTGAAAAGCATTCACAACGACGCGGCGACACATGGCGCATCCTGGATGTACAGATATAGTTCGAGGCTCATTCCAGGCCTCCACGCGGTTCCAGCTTCACTGGCGCCACATCCTCGACTTGCCGTTGGCTCACTCGCATCTTGTCACGTGGAGATGGGGAAGTCTCCCCGATCTGACAGTAAGAAGCTTAAGAATGCTTGTCTTTCATACAAAGGTGCTGACGTTTCATCTGACTTTCTTACAGTTTTGCTATGTTGTGCGCTGGGTTGGCGGTTGATGCCATGCTTGTATATTTCCTCATTGGTTGTTCAGCACGAGCGGCTGATTTCTTTGTCGAAGTGTACGAGATCTTGAGGTTGATTCGAGGCTGGGACTTCAGGGCCCGATTGGAGAGACCTTACTCCAGGCATGAGGGAATCGTGCATAATGCTTCATTGTCGTCAGCTTGAAATCCCGGTTCAGTCGGTTTCCAGATATAAGTAGTCGAGGCTTCCATCATTGAAAAATACCACCATTTCTCCATCGTCTCTTTTACTCGTGCTTTCATCTGTCATTTATTATCTTCGACTAGTCTACATCAATATGACTTCTACTACATCCTTCTCCAGCAGTACAACAACCTCCATACCCTCCTCAACAGCCTCATGTATCCGCGTACCGCCCGGCAAGAACGGCTACGTCCCAGAATGGGCATGGTACGTATTGGGGAAGCTCAATTTGTTCTCTTTCCGAGCAATGTCCCAGGGCATTGTCGAGACATGCCTTAAGCTGTATCAAATCCTTTGAGAGAAGAAAATCTAAACCTCATCGTGTACAGTGACGCAAATTACTCCTACAACCCCTCCTTCGCCGGCGCAATCGTCTTCGCGATCATCTTCGGCATCTGTCTCTTCCTGCACATCTTCCAAGCAATCCACTACTCCAAGAAGAAGCTCTGCTGGACCCTCATAATGGGTGTTCTCTGTAAGCATCAGCTTCTCGCAATATAATTTCCCTGATTAGCGAATCTCGGAGTCGAGGCAACTCCTACTCGTGATGTACTCCCGCATACTCCTGAATGTTACAGCAAGAAGTAAACTAACTTCGATGTCCTGATGAACAGGGGAGTTCGCATCCTTCTCTATTCGCACTGCCGGGACGCGCAATCAGCAATCCACACCCCTCGCATTCGCATCTCAGATCCTCGTTTTACTAGCACCGATGTGGATCAATGCATTCGTATACATGGTCCTCGGTCGCATGGTATACTTCTTCGTTCCCGCGCAGGAAATCTTCCATATCAAAGGTATCAAAATAGCCAAGATTTTCGTCTGGCTGGACGTGCTGTCGTTCTTCACACAAGTCGGTGGAGGTGTGTTGATTGAGCCGACTAATTCCGCCAAAGTGCAGATGATGGGTATTCATATCTACATGGGCGGTATCGGATTTCAAGAAATCTGCATTTTGATCTTCACGGCTATCGCTGTTCGTTTCGCTGTTACCATGAGTCGTCTCGAACGCTCAAACCAGATTATGGATGGGAAACCGAAATGGCGTACGCTCCTTTCCGTTCTATTCGCAGCTCTGATCCTCATCACGATACGTATCATCTTTCGTATGGTGGAATTTGCATCGGGGCTGGATCCGGCAAAGAATCCCATCCCGTATCATGAGGCGTATTTTATGGTGCTCGATGCCCTGCCCATGCTCGTTGCGGGTGTACTGTTTAATATCGTGCATCCGGGTAGAGTTCTGAGGGGGGAGGGAAGTGAGTTTCCGAAGGGACCGAGTAGGAAGCAGAAGAAGGAAATAAAGATGATGAAGAAGGAAGAGAAGATAGCAAAGAAGGCGGGGAAGAAGGGCAGCCTTGCGAGGGGCCAAGATGGTGGGGGGGTCGAGATGGTGTGATTGCTTGACACGGTGTGATAGGGAGTGGCGAGGACTGTCGAATCTTTCCATAACTCGACTTTTCTAGAACACTATTTTGCATGCCTTAATGCTAATAAATACATGCCGACGTATGCAAAAGGATACAAATAAGCTCTAAACACTAGACATAGCAGACTCAGCATCTCACTTGAATATCGGTCCGTAGAAGCATCACGCACCTAATCATTACTCGATATAATTAGATATCCGAGGGAGTAGATTTCTGACTCAAAGGAACCAAGTGTAATTGGAATATCTTACGCAGTATTGTAGAGAGAGCAAGTGGGGCGCAGTGAGGAAATAGTATAGGGAGGTAACAGATATACCTGATAGAAGAAGGCATAAAACGGTGCATTCGAACGAGTAGGATAAATTTAGAGGAAGATGAGGGAGCGCTACAAGAAGAGAAGTAATAGTCGGTTGTCCTCCTTTACACCTGAGGGCTATTTCCGAGCTAGATAGGAAGGGCACTGGCTATTAGATCATTTGTTCGTTGCGCGCGGGGTCGATATACTTCGATATAATCAGCTCTATATTCTGAGTTTAAATAGGCGTTTGATTTCGTGTTGCGTATATTGCGTTTTGTGAAGCACTACATAGAGAGGTAATCGATTATTTAGTCATGAGGCTACGAGGCACACACATACCTAAAGTCAGCCCTGTATCAGGCATAAGACGCTCGGGCATGCCTCTTTATATTAATAAATTAAGCGAGATTATGCCCCCCTGATACCTATTTTCATGTCTTAGAGTACTACTACCTTACACGCGATCAAAACATTTGATAGGGTAGTTAATAATTAAGGCCACAGCTAAATCGAAGTACGGAAATAGCTAAATCGAAGTACACTAAAATTCCAGTGACTTAGCGACTACATCTATCAACCCCACCCTACTATACTAATTTATACTATAGAGTAGGCGCTATTAATACATACCCCAAATTTTCATAATTACCTAATTACCCCTAAGGCTAAGAATAGAATAGTAAGGTTATTCAGACACTTTAACGTTTCACTACTACTACTACGACTTCTTACCTTCTAGTATGAATTCTAATCTATTACCTTATAGCCCTGCGCCTCCTATAGCAATTTATAGTGATATTACGACCGGATTTACTATATGCTAGGCGCACGCAAAAGCTAATAGTTACGCTTTCAAATACTCAGATAGTAAGTAATACCGTATAGTATTTACCTGCGATCGAGCTAGTATATATAATCCTAGGGGCAAAAAGCCGAGTATCTATTCTACTAAATAGCGATAGAATACAAGGTCGAAGAAGTACGATTATCGAATGAGGGTAGTCCTGACGAAGGACAGAATCGCTAGAAAGTAGGAGTTGAAAGTACTAGAGGCTACATATAATTATGCGGTATCAGAAGCTTATATAGCTCACCTAGCATATAGAAATACTTCTATTCTGGCAGAAACTCGTACTACTATTATCTCTCTAGCTAGAGCTAGCCTGCTAAACGCTTAAATTCTGTTAGCCTTACGAGAAGAAGACTTAAGTACTTCTCTACTTTCTAAAGATATCTCTAATATAGTACAAATAGAGCGTAAGAGAGACCTAAATAGAAGAACGCTAATTCAGTAGCTTATAGAGGTATAACTCTTCAGGGATTTTCAAGTCTATTACTTATAATTACAGGAACTATAAGCTAACGACTTCTCCCCTTAATTCTACCCTTAAAGTAGCCCCTTATAATAACTCTTCTTTATACACCCTACCTCTATTCGACTCTAGAAATAGCACTTAGATATCTTACTACTTAATTATATATATAAAACTAACTGATTTAATATACTACTACTGAATATCTGTAGTATTACTAGAAATAATATAGTTATTTAGCTTGAATTAGTATTTCTATCAGAGGAGACTGAAAGAGACTATATATAAGCGCTAGTATAGCTAAGAGATCTGATAGCTTAGCATATAATTTAAGAGCTAATTTCTATTATAATAGATAAGGAATTAGCTCTTATTAAGTGTATTAAGATATTCTTTCTATCTACTCGCTACCTCCTTTACTAGTAGTATATCAATATGAATATACTTATAAAGACTAAGAAGTACTTCCCTAGGCTAATTAAAGATATTAATAGAAACTGAACACGCTACCTACGATTTTAAGTATTCTTAAGCTCCTGGAATACGCTACTTACTAGTATAACTGAGGAGGTATATAATACTTCCCTCGAAAACCTCCGTACCGAGTTTCCAGTAGATACTATTAGCTACTACGAAAGTATCTAGCTCCTTTAGAAGGAGAAGCTTATAGCCTTTTAAGTATACTAATTATATCACTTTAGAGTCATAGTTACTAGTCCAATAGAAGGATACTATACTACTCTAAAGCTCTATTTACAGCGTGATGTTATAACCCTTGGCTGCAACAGGTGACATAGCCCTGAGGCTCGGCAGGCAGACCAACCTACTTAGCTGGCTCTATACTATACAGAGAAGCTATAGGTCACGTGACGAAGGTCATATGCTGAATCAGCTTATAGTTCCTGAACTAGGTAATAATTCAGATAATTCAGATAATTCAATAGAACGAAAGTTCTATATATACCGGTACGTCTACCTACTAAATAGAAGCTTCGTGCTTAACTT
The DNA here is from genome assembly GCA_900074905.1 of Rhynchosporium agropyri. Classification (NCBI taxonomy): domain Eukaryota; kingdom Fungi; phylum Ascomycota; class Leotiomycetes; order Helotiales; family Ploettnerulaceae; genus Rhynchosporium; species Rhynchosporium agropyri. The sequence continues at coordinate 56,161 of FJUX01000028.1, read as the reverse complement.
AAATATAATATCTTACTTATACTTAGTAACTTATAAAGATTACTAGACTTAATCTAGTAATAGCGTCCCTACTTACTTAATTAATTTCTTTCGCACTTTAGGACGAATACTATACCCTATTATACGTTATACTTTAAGTACTATACTAATAAGTACTAGTATATATATCAGATTAAATAAGATATATCTGTCTTAGGAAGCTCCCGGGGAGTACCTACTTTATCGTTAATATCTAAAAGGATTAATACACTTACTACTCTAGTTAGAGAAATCGATAAGAATATTCGATATAAGAATATTAAAGCTTTTATAAGAGAACGTAATAAGCTTTAAGGATTTATACTCTAACTCTGACTTTATATCAAATTTAATAGCGATCGCTTTTAATCCGATACTAAGATAGTCCTTTAGGTAGTTACCCTGCTCGAAGGTAAAGCCTTRAATTAGATTAAAGGGTTTCTCGAGGACTACCTTATTAATAGTAATAAAGAAGGAGTTATTAACGCTAATAAAGCCGAGTAAACTACTATCGATATATTTATTATATAGAACGGATTCCTTAAAGAATTAAAAGCTAATTTCGGAGTTATAAATAAGTAGAAGGAAGTAGAAAGAGCTATCGAAGCTCTACGACAGAAGGGTTTAGTAACTGCTTATACTAGGGACTTTTAGCGCTACTCTACTCGTACTGAATAGAGTAATAAAGCACTTATGTACGTATATCGAAAAGATCTTAAGGACTTCGTTAAAGATAAGCTTATATACTACGGAGCTAGGGTTATTACCCTTAGCTAACTTATTAAAGCTATATATAAAATCGATAATAACTAGTATAAACGTGGCATAGAGAAGAAAGGAAAGTTCGACCCTAGCTATAAGCGAATAGATAAGAGAGGATTTAGGGGTAAGGTTAATTACTCTAGTTATAATAAATAAGACTATAGAGACCCTATAGAACTCGACGCTATATAAAGAAAAGAATTATCGCTATAGTAGCGAACAAAATATATATAAGATCGTACTTATTTTAATTATAGAAAATCAGGATACCTTATAAGGAACTATAAAAGCAGTTAAAGTAGAGGAAAAAGATCCTAAGGTTATCTACTACGATAAGAACTTAATACTATTATCTAAGGAAGAGGAGGTTATAATAAACTAATAATGTTATATACTAGCTATATCTAAGAGAGACTAGAACTAGATAATAACTATATTAATAATAACTCAGATAATAAGAAGGAATTCCGCGAGGCTATAAATCGACTCGATATCGAGAATATAGGACCCGGTTCTAATATACTCTCTAAATATAGCTCTAACGGATCAGAAATTACTTTTAAAGAATATATACGACTTCTTATTACTATAGGTAAGAAGAGTATTAAGATAGCTTACGCTAAAGCAAAGGAAATCTTCGAAAATAGTATAATAGAAATTATCGAGAAATCACTACCTTATAATAATATAGAGTTAGAAGCTATCTAATATTAGAAGGACTTAGCGGAAGTATACTTAGACTTATTAATACGAATCTATTATATACTCTAAGGATATAAGGATATACTAAACGAAACCGAATAAGGGGTTCGACGTAGTTAGTAATACTAGGATACTATTAGAGAAAATATAGATTATATACTAATTATATAAATAAGACTAGCGGTTTATAGAGGATTACGAGAATAGGTAAAAGACGAACTTCGAAAGATCGAAAGGAAGGACAACGTATTATAGATTGATTACCTGCGATACGCCGTACTTATATAGTTATCCTACTAGACTAACTTATATAATATCTATTATAATAGAAAGGAGAACGCTGACTTTTAGCCTTAGAAACAGATACTAGTATTCTAGCTTATAGAAGATAATAACGATATCTACTATATAGCCCTAGAAGTACTAGAGATATTAAAAAACTAGAAGGTCTCGACGATAAAAGGCTATTAATAAGTAGCTACTAAGAGCCTAGGAACTTATATAATAAAGAACTTTATATAATAGAAAAGGGATAATAACTATTTCTAATAATCTATTTTAAGGGATAAGCGCTTAGAGCTATAATAGACTCTAGAGCTATAAGTAATTTCATAAATTATAAGATAGTAGTAAACTATAGGTTCAGACTAGTTAAAAAGGAACTCTTATATTATCTATTCGCGTTAGATAGGAATATTATCAGAAATAAAGATAGATATATAATCCTCTAAACTAATTAGTTAAATATAAAAACACTAAAAGGATATACTAAAGATATTAAGTTTTATATTATTAACTTAAGCGCTTATAAGTTAGTACTTAGTATACTATAGTTAAAACTCTATAACCTTACTATTAACTAATAGAAGGAGCGAATTATAATAAACTATTATTAGTATAGAAGCAACTATAAGATACTTAAACAGGCAGACAACGACCTGAAGCGAGATAAGTTATATATAGCTCTCTCGACTAATAAGGACTAAACCTAGGCCTTTATACTAAAGCGAATACTAGTAGCATATAAGGATTATAAGTAACTTTTCCGGGAAGGTCCTAAGAACAAGGCCCTTCTATAGTACTAACTATAAGATTACGAGATACTCCTAGAACTAGGAAAGATACTTAGCTTCGGATTAATATATTAATAATCTATAGTAGAGTTAAAAACCCTAAAAGAATATATAGGTAATAACCTAGCGAAAGGTTTTATACGACTATCTACTTCATCTACTGCAAGTCTAATACTCTTTATTCCGAAGAAAGATAGAAAACTCTACTTATATATCGATTATTATAATATTAATAGTATTACGATTAAAGACTAGTACTTATTACTACTAATAAATAAGCTATACGATCGACTATAGGGAGCTACTATATTTATAACGCTAGATATAAGAGGAGTATATAACCTTATATAAATGAAACCCGGTGAAGAATAGAAAATAGTATTCAGAATACGCTATAGCTTATATAAATACTAAGTTATATTATTCGGGCTTACGAACGTACCTATATTATACTAATAGATAATTAATAACTAATTATATAAATACCTTAATATTTTCGTAGTCGCTTACTTAGATAATATACTTATTTACTCTAAGATAGAAACCGAGTATATTTAATATATATATAAAGTACTTAAGAAACTTAAGAACGCTAAGCTACTTCTTAAACTAGAGAAATACGAATTTGATTAGGAAGAAATCTACTTCTTAGGATTTATTATCAGATAATATGAAGTCCGAATAGACCTGATTAAAGTTAAGGTAATACTCACGTAGCTAATACTAAGTAATATAAAAGAAGTATAGTCTTTCCTCGGATTCGCAAATTTCTATAGAAGATTTATTTAGAATTACTCTATAGTAGCTAAAGTACTTATAGATCTTACTAAGAAAGACTAGGACTTTATTTAGATTATTATAATAGAAGAAGCGTTCTGGATACTAAAAGAATACTTTACTAACGTACTTATCCTAGCTACTTACGATCTAAACCTCGAAATAATAATAGAAACTAACGCTTCGGATTTCGTACTAGAGATATACTTAAGCTAAAAATATAGTAAATAACTATATCCTATCGCGTATTACTCTCGGATATTTTCACTTATAGAGCTTAATTATAATATATACGATAAGGAACTACTCGCTATAGTAGCTGCTTATAAGTAATAGTAATACTATTTAGAAGGAGTAAAGTATATTATCTAGATCTAGACTAACTATAAGAATCTAATATTATTTATATTAATAAAAATATTAAATAGAAAATAAGTTAGGTAATTAGAGGAACTCTCGACTCTGAAGTTTAATATTACTTATAGAAAAAGTAGCGAAAATATAAGAGCTAATACTCTTAGTAGATAATAAGACTACTTAGGAAAACTTATAGAGAAGCCCTAAGCTATCCTTAAAAAGAGAAAGGAAGGAATAGAATATAACTACGAACTCTTAGTAATAGTCGTAGTTTTAGAAGACGAATATCTTATAAATTAAATTAAAAACGTATATATAATAGATAAATATATATAGCGAGTTACTAGTAAACCTATAGACGACTTTATAATAGATAAAGATAGCCTCCTTAAGTTCAAAGGACTTATATATATCTTAAGTAAATTAAGACGAATATTTATAATAAAGTAATACTTATTACTTACGTATAGTTACTAAGGGATTATAAGAACCTTCGAACAGATAGCTAGGGACTATTACTTTCTAGGTATAAGGAAGTAAATAGAGAAAATTATTAGAGAATACGATATATATATAAAAAGTAAGTTAAATAGATATATACTATATAGTCTTCTCAAATTATTAGTAATATCTACTAGAGTATAAGAGTCGATTGCGTTTAACTTTATTATTAAACTATTACTATTAAAAGAACTAATAACTAATATAATATTTAATACTATTTAAGTTATTACAGATCGATTCACTAAATATGGATATTTCGTACTATATAAGGAAAGGAGTAATACTAAGGAACTCGCGTATATATTCCTTAAAATAGTAATAAGCTAGTACGAGCTATCTAACGAGATTATCTTAGATCGAAATAAGTTATTCACTTCTAAGTTTTAGATATCGCTTATAAACTAACTTAGGCTTAATTATAAGATATTAATCGCGTTCTACCTATAGACAGATAGATAAACAGAATAACTAAACTAATTAATAGAATAATACTTACGTAGCTATATTAATAGGGAATAGAGTAATTAGATCGAACTACTTCCTCTTACTTAGTTTATATATAATAGCGCTAAGAACGAAACTACCTCGGTTTCCTTATTCTTTACTAATTATAGCTTCGAACCCGAAGTATACTAATAACTAAGAAGAGACCTTATTAGCGCGTAAGAATCTATAATCCTAGTATATAAGATACAGAACTTATAATAATAACTATCTAAAGATATCGACTTCTCGAACGCGAGAACTACGAAATATAATAACTAGAAGCGTAATATAGGATTTCCGCTTAAGAGGAGGGATAAAGTATACTTATTACGAAAATATATTAAAATAAAATAACTAAGTACGAAACTAGATTTTAAGAAACTCGGACTATTCGAAATACTAGAAGAAGTAAGACCTATAAATTTCAGACTATAGCTATTATAAGGATCTCAATTATACCTTATATTCTATATATTACTACTAGAACCCGCTAATAGAGATATACTCTTAGCGATAGATAAAGAACTCTAACTAGAGAATAAACTAGATATATATAATATTAAGAAATTACTAGA
>FJUX01000028.1:0-47996 GCA_900074905.1 Rhynchosporium agropyri | reverse complement strand
GTATTATCCTTTCCCTATATATACTTAATAACTAAATTAAAAGAGGCGAGTTCCTTAGACTATTAGGCTAATCGACGATTATCTAAGACCTTAGTAGTTATAAAGGCTCGGAGATTTATATAGTTAGTATAGATAATAACTAGAAACTTAGCTCCTTATAAGTATATTTTCTAGTATTTAAGTACTTTAATAATCGCTATAAGTTCTTTCTTATAGATATTATAATTCTATTTAGCTAGAGATATTTTCTCTGAAAAGTAAGCGACTAGGTATAGTCGTCCTTTATTATCTCGCTATAGGTATACTACGCTGGTATAAGTATTAGAGGTATCTATTTCTACTATACTTTCCTTCTCTTTATCGAAACTATATAAGATTAGTTCTTTTATAAATTCTTTCTTAATTCTCTAAAAAGCTTCTTTATATTAGCTAGTCCAAGTGAAAGGAACGCTTTTCCTTATTAAGCTTATAAGTAGTTTAGTAATCTTAAAATAGTTTCTAATAAACTATTAGTAGAAGTTAGCGAAACCTAATTATAATTATATATTCTTAATATTCTTTAGTGATTCCTATTCCTTTATAGCTCTAATTTTCTCTAGGTTAATACTTATCTCTCCTAGGTAAATAATATATCTTAGGAAAGTAACTTACTTAACTGAGAATTTATATTTCGATATCTTTAGTCTAGAATCTATTTTATATAATACTTCTATAACTTAGGTAACGTAGCCCTAGTATACCTCGATAGTCTCCGAGTATACTAGGATATTATCTAGGTAATATATAGCGAATTTCCTAATAAAGTCCTTAAGAATATTATTATTCTGCTTTTAATATATAGCTAGAGTATTAGTTAAGCCGAATAGTATTACTATATATTCCCATAACCCTAAGGGTAATACGAAAGCAGTCTTCTACTTATATCCCTCCTTGATTCGGATTAAATTGAACGCGTTATATTAGTCTAACTTAGTATATATCTTTACTTTAGCTAACTTATCCCGCAGGTACTAAGTATTTAGTAAAAAGTATATATCCTTTACTATCTTACTATTAATTATCTAATAGTCTTCGTATAGTCTTCCCTTAGGATCTCCTGCCTTCTTAATTACTAGTATATTAATAGCGTATAGTGACTTAGATTTCCGAATCTATCCTTTCTTTATACCTAACTCCTAATACTCCTTAAGTATCCTTATAGTATTATAATTATAATAATAAAGTTTCTCTATAATAAGTATAAATCTATCCTTAAAGTTTATTTCATAATCCTAGGGTTTATACTTAAGTAGAGCTCTTATATCCTGCGGATCCTCGAATAATTTCGAGAACTTCTTATATAGTTCGAATAGCTATTCCCGAATATTATCTATCTAACTAGGATAATTCCTAAGTTCTATCTAACTAGGAACCTAACTTAACTAGCTAGAGTCTATTAGTGTTATTATTAAGGAGGCGGCGCTAACTTCTTATTTACTAGCTAGTTAACTATATTTATATTTATAGTTACTGAATATAACTCTCTTAGTTACCTAGTCTACGCTAGGATTATAGTTATATAGCTATAATATTCCTAATACAATATCGTATTATCTAATAAGTATAATATTAAAGTAAAGCGTTTCTTCGTATCTATTAACGATTATCTTTATTCCTCTTATCTTTCTACGGACCTATCTATCTGATCCGGCGCCTTTTCTATCTAATAAAGTAAAGTAATATAGTTTCGGGTTAATAGTAATAAGAATATTCTATTTCTCGATAAAAGCCGGGTTTATAAAGCGTCCTATAGCTCCTGAATCGATAAGTGCTTTTATCTTAATACTATTTATAGTAACTAGTAAGATTAACTAATCGAACTCTCTAGTAGTAGTAAGCTCTAGGTATAATAGTTCTATTATAAAGTAATCATATACTTCTTTAATAATTCTTCCTATCGTTTCGTCTAACTAAGTCCTGAGGCCGGGTTCGTAAGTAATTAGAGTATAAGGTATATAGTAATAGAGATTAACCTACTCTTAAATCGGATCTAGTACTATTTTTTAATAAGTAGCTAATTCTGACGAGTACTATCTTCTCTGCTAATAACGTTCCTCTCCTATTTCCTTAGTAATAGCTTAAGTATCTTTAATTTAAAGGAACTGATCTAATTATTCGAATTCTTTTAGTTCCGGTTCTCCTTCGAGGTTAGCTATATAACGATCTAGTCGTTCCTCGATATCCCTAGTATTAACTTAGAATATAATAATAATAGTATTATAATAGGTAATAATATAGTTTATACCCGGGTTAGGTATATTATAAGTTTAGTAATATTCTATAAAATCGGGCTTAGTTCCGTTATAAACCTATATTCTTCTTCTATTATTATAATTTCGAAGAGTCTAGTTTTCGTTATTATATAGAAGATTATCGTATAGATAATTACTTTTATTTATAATACTTTAGCTTTCTTAGTCTTTATCTAGAAGTTTAACTAAGTTCTCTTCGAATTCTTCGCTAGATTTATAAGCTATAAAGTCCTATAAGCTCTATTCTGCGCTAGAAGCTTCTCGGTAATCTAGCTTCCTTTCGGCTAGTCCGAATTCTCTCTTAGGTTTATTCTAYGGTTTCCRTTCRTATTTCTTCTTCTGAGAATAATTATAGGCGAGGTATCTTAGCTTACTATATATATAGTATAAGCCCTTCTCTCGGTGTTTATCTTTCTTAGCTTAGCCCTTAGATCCTCTTTCTACTTTATTTAATTCTATTAGATTATAATAGTTATATTTATTACTCGGGTAAGATTAGAAATTTCCTTAATATTTACTATATTATTATAGAAATTAAGGTTTCCGGAGGTAAGTAAGTATAAAATATCCTCTTTTTTCTTTTGCTTATTCCTAGATTCGTTTATCGATAGTAGTAGATAATCTGATTAAGTCCTCTAAGTTACTTAGTTTACTAGCCCTAAAGAGCTTATCTTTAATATAGTCCTTAAGGCCTCGATAGTATTAAGCTCTTAGTCCGCTATCTATCTAGTCTAATTATATAGAATAATAGTAGAACTAGTAGTATACTTATAGACGGATCCTTATTATCGAATTCCGAGCAGGTGCTTCTTATCTTATTCCTTCTTATTAGGGTCTCCGAAGACTCCTTTAATAGTATTAGTAAAGCCTGCGGGTATTCGAAAGATAACTCGGCTTTTTTCGGTTATAGCAGTAGAATAGGCCCTAGATAAGTGTCGATTAACTAAGTAGTTACTTAAAGCTAGCTTAATCTAGTAAGTTATAGTATTATAGAGGAATAAGGCGATCTATAGGACTTTAAGTAAGTCCGCTTCGAACTTGTCTCCGTTAAAGGCGAGGTATATTTAGTACTAGAGGATAAACTGTCTTAGTTTATTGCAGTTCCTATAATAAGTATTAGGTAGGTTCATACGAAGTAGTATACTCTTATTAACTTTATTAATCTTATCCGGCCTACTAGTCTAGGAGCTTTCTCCTATAACAGATCTTTCTTTAGTAGCTATTTCGTTCTTACAAATAATACTTCAAGTAAGGTGCTTAAAGTATAACGTTCCTAGTTCTGACTAGTACACGGTATATAAGCTCGTCAGTTAGTATTAGCTATAAAGTAAAGTAAATAAGAAGTTCAGTTCTTAATTAGAATTAAGATATTATAAGTAGGTATTAATTACTATATGAATTTGAGCACGAAGCTCCTATCTAATAGTAGAAGTACTAGTCTTATATAGAACCTTCGTTCCCTTATACTAGCTATACAAGATATCTTGCAGAGCGTGTAAGCTCGTAAGACCGTCTAGCAGTCTAGCATGTCACGTGATCCTCTGGATCACCTATAGCTATAATACTATTATTACTATAATACAGGTAGGCGTATAGTACTACTCGATAGTTTATACTATAACCGTATTAGTACCTTTCTTTTAATAGTACTAACTCTCTTGTTAGTACTAAAACTCATCTGGTACTCACCACTGGGTAGTACTATTAGTATTCTGGTGCTAGGACGGTTTTTAGTGCCAAGAACTATGCTGGTTCGTGACAAAAGCTAGATATTTAATTAGCTTCTACTGATCCTATTAAGCTTCCTTATAAGCCTAGGCAAGATTAGCCTCGGTTCTCTCTAACTTACGCTATTTACTCTTTAAAGGACCTCATATATTATATTTCGTATTCCTATTAGCACGAATATATTCAGTATAATAATCAAAGTCAGAGGAGATAATATAGACCTAACGAGGATCTTTATCGTAATAAGAATAAGACGGTATTTTGAAACTATAATAAAGGATACGAGATAGGAGGTTTTATTAGTTCTCTTTAATACGTTTATAACAAGTAGATAGTATAGTAAAAGAAGAAGATAGTTATTAAGAAGGGTTAATATTTCTTAATTAGATATCTAAGCTAGAAGCGCGGGACGCGCTAAGCTAGAAAGGGGATAATATTATAACCCTTAGCTGCAACAAGTAATATAGCCCTAAGGCTCAGTAGGCAGACTAACCTACTTAGCTAGCTCTATACTATATAGAGAAGCTATAGGTCACGTGACGAAAGTCATATACTAAATCAGCCTATAGTTCCTGAACTAAGTGATAATTCAGATGATTCAGATAATTTAATAGAACGAAAGTTCTATATATACTAGTACGTCTACTTACTAGATAGAAGCTTCGTACTTAACTTAAATATAGTATCTTACCTATACTTAGTAACTTATAAAGATTACCAGACTTGATCTAGTGATAGCGTCCCTACTTACCTAACTAACCTCTTTCGCACTTTAGGACGAACACTACGCCCTACCGTACGTTACACGTGAGTATACTAATCTTAGAAGAGTCTTCCTTAAATTATAGCTCTTTTAGATAGCTCAGCACTCCGGGATATCTTCAGCTATCGCATAATAGTAATTATAGCCCCGGCATAGTATAAATATACCTATTTTAGCTATAATTCTTCTATATATTTATACCCAGGCTCTCCAGAGAATCATATAAGAGACTAGTAAGCTACCCTATAGAGAGCCCCCACTAGGTAGCTATATATATACTACGTAGTAAGCCTTTAGTCTACTATACCTTCATACTCTCTAGAAGCGGTAATAAGAAGGTAGCAGTATCCTTCTGAGTGATATTTATCACTACTAGTACTATAATAGGCCTGATTCAGTATACTCTACTCCCTTAGCTACTCTTCCTCTCCTAGATCTATTAAAAGTCAAAGGTAAGAGTAGACCGAAAGGTACTCTCGGAGGTAGAGTAGCACCTTCAAATACGCGCCGGGACCCCTCATTCTTTGAACTACCCTCTAGCTCTACCCCTGTATCACTTAAGCAGCTATCTATAATATAAATAAGCCTCTTATCGACTGCTATAGTAATACAGAGGCTTAAGGGTAGGCTTAAGGGTAGGTATTAAGATAGCTATAAACCCGGTATATAGAGGGAGAGAGAGTATATATATAGTATATTATTAATCTATTATTCAGATAATATAGCAGATACTACTATAGCTAGTAAAACGTTAATTCAGAGAGATATAATTAGCGGGGTAGAAGTATATACCCAGGATATAGAGGATAAAGATGATTTTGATAATTTTATATAGAAGTAGAAAGCTAGCAATATACTATATATAGTTATATATACAAATCTTAGTAGTAATAAATGCATACTGCACTTTCAGCTCGCTTCGTTAGTATACTTCGATTTAGCTATTTCCGTACTTCGATTTAGCTGTAGCCATAATTAATTTTAGACTAGCCTGATAAGAATACTCTTTTCGAATTATTCTTAGGCTATAGTTTCGCTATTATAAAAGTACTAGAACTACTCCCTAGTTCTACTTTCGGATAATTTCACCAAGTCTATTGCTACGCGAGAAAAAGCGGCATGCGTGGCTCTTGGTGTGGTATGTGTGTATGCCTTGTGGCCTCATCACGAAATAATCGATTCCCATAGAGAGAGACTGGGCTTCTGAGGCATGCAAGATTGTATTCCGGAAGAGTCGAGGCGTTCGAATATCTGGCTGGCGAGGAAGTTTGTATCTACGAACTAGAAACTTGCTAGGGTTTATGTGTATTGCGTAGACGAGGAATTTTGTGGAAATCTCACAGATAAGTTGTACAAAGATTGGCGTTCGGAAAGTTTGTGATCATTATCACGGAGATGTCGGAGATCAGTGTGGTATATGAGTTGAGGATATTGATGGACTCAACTCCTTTCAGATGTAACTACTATATTCCAGAAAAACCTAAGGCAAACTCAGAGTTCAGTTGAGTACGAATTGAGTATGAAACCCTGGCATTGAACCAAGACGGAATAGGAAAATCTGTTTAGCTACGAAGAACAATCGTTGACTTCGGTCTGGTCCACGACTTGGCCTTGAACGCGATTCCACTCGCTTGGCTTGGGAATTTGATTTGACAAGATCAACTTATAATCAAACCAGCTCGTACAAACTAAATCAAATTCAATTCCAAATTGGTCCACGTTGGTTGATGACATGTGACAAAACCTTCAAACTCTCCCCTCACAGGCTGCCATAATAAACAATCCAGGATCTATATTCCAATTGAGAGTTCGAGATTGGCTAGAACCAAATCTGTCCTCAACTCCCTCCCCTATTCCTATGCCGTTCCCCGACCCACTTAGTCCACACCAAAGACCTGATCAAGGCCCTCTAGCTAGGAGAGCAACAGGACCACTTTTTCAAAGATTAGCATACTTTACTTTTTTTTTACTTTTTTCTTTTACTCCTTGATAACAGAGTGGATGGACGCTTACCTCAGTGTAGCATTCATTATCTTTCGTACATTTGTTGGTCTTCTGGGAGGGCTGGTGGTACACTAGGCCCCGCATTTGCGTTCCCGGACTACATGGGGTTGCATCCTTATATGAGCATACTTTTATGTTTGGCTCCTCTGGCTTTTGTTGCACACAAGACCCAGGAACGTGGTTGACTGGACGGCTGCCGCATATGCTCGCTTGCGTTACACCCGCAAGAAGTCCAACAAGAAGTGTCGCGAGTTGCATGATTTCGTCGAATGGGAGGATGGTGGAACAGGTGTGGTCAAGGCGGACGAGTTGATATTGAAGAGAAAGAGATTGACAGATCGATGTTGCAGGGAAGATAGCAATCAATACGGTATGTAGTGGAATGAAGATATACCTAAGCAATCCTGTTGGAAATTTGGCAGGGTTTAAACAAAGGGGGGAGAACCAGTCATATAAGTACTTAGCTGCCTGATACGCTAGATATCTCCGAAATGGACTTATAGTTTTTGACGCGTATGCCTCATCTCGTAAGAGAAGTATAGCTACCTACGGAGTAGAGTAGGCAAATAATTAGACTTTGGCTGAATCGACTACTTGATACTCTAGTTGGGATGAATTAACCTTGACCCGACATCTTGGTGAGGAATGTAATACGGAGTTGGGATGGATAAACTTTACCCTGTTCTCATCAACACAAGCATCAGCGAGGATGAACATCTTCATCTAATCCTTCATCTGACATCAGTCAAATTGTGGGGGGGAATCTGCCAGAGCTAGGTACCCAATAGGATGGGAGTTTATTTGCCCTTACCATCGAATGTGCAGAGTACACACAAACATGCAACAATAAAGCAATAAAACCTGACATTTACCTTGACCATCGGTTTCGCCCTCCCCCAAGGCACCCGGCAGTCAGTAGATATTATTACGTGTTATCGTCAATACTTATTTAATTAGTGGTTTATGCGTAATGCCTGGAAGGGATGGTGGGACTGTTTCTATGGACCGCTCTCGCAAAAAACCTAAAAGATGATGATACAAGACAATTAATGTACCACGTGTCATAAAACACAAAGCATCTCTATCTACCAGGTTCTCAAACCTGAGTTATGTAAATGAATATCAAGCTTCGCGAGTCTCAGAGAACCAAAGGTCAGCTGAGAATAACCGTAGCGAATAAGGTAGAATAGTAAAATATATTTAGGGTAAGTACTTCGTACAGGCTCCTTCAAATGTAGATTCGGCGTCATCAAGAAAGCAACACAATGCAGCTTTGAAGAGGACTATTTCATACTGGATGTTCGCCCTTCGAATTGAACTCTCTAAATATGCCAATCTTCAGCGTTCTAATCAATGTAAGAACTGCTGCAGGACGCTGTTTTTCATAAGTGTATGCAGGGATGTCAGTTTTACGTTTTTTGAGCCAAGTACGAAGTAGGTAGTAAAGAAGGTAGCCATGTATTATAGCCCCCTGTACCATGCTATATATTCGCTCAGACTATACCCACTAGTTATAAAATCTGCTTTTCTCATTAATCGTGCCGTCGGCAACTTGCAACACGTAGCAACATCGGGACAGCTGACTGACTAATGGCATGCCAATGCCCATATCATACCACGCAAATTCCTAACCCGCGACTATAAAAGTTAATCTAAATACACAGAAATGATTGAGAAAAGGAATGATTTCAGGTTGATTAGGTAATAAATAGACTTGGAGTGAACCGATTACGGAGTAGACACTCTCTCTCACTACAATACCGCAACACAACTTGACTTCTACCTCACACGTAGGTCTTGCCTTCAGTGCCCCTCTCTAGCAGTTAGCGAGTGGAAATGGAAAATAGAGATCCTAGACTATTCTAAATCGTCATTTACACACAGTGCCTACTTCCTAGCAGGACTGGTCCTGGGAACCGCCATCCCCTGCAAACCCCGAAAGGTGTTAGTTGATGCAAGGCAATCAATATACGGATTACCACAGGGGGTTCGCAGTAACTCTCGTACAGCATGGGATACTAAGGTATGGGGCTAATTCAAGAATTCCACACTTTTTGTTGGAAAAGTATCAACTTGAAATTTAAAGCGGAGGACGACACCCACCTCCAACCCCCTTCCGTATGTGGATTTTGATGACGATTAGCGACGCTCGAAACCAAGGCAAGTTAAGGAAAACCCTACCTAGCTAAAGGTGAAGTAGGATTCGGAAGTAAATTTCTCATGTTGATAAAAGAGGTTACCTAGTAACATACTGTATTACTGCCCCCCCTCGGTACCATGTAAACCTTCCGGATCTGATTAACAGTGATAAGACTATTACCTGTCGCTATGTAGGATTTTGTGGCTTGGCAAAGCTGGTTTAGGGTTTATGACGGAGGATTCAAAGGCCGAAAACAACTAATCAGATGTAGCATAACTGGTGGATATAGTCCTGAGCAATTGTATACTCCGTAGTACAGTACTGTGGGGGGCAGTAATACATGGCCCCGTTTTTCTATATACCAAGAACTCCGTAAGGTAGCCGGCGACATTGGTATCCTAGGGTTAACTAATACCGAGTTCAACGTTGCTCATCATTCGACCCATTAGAGCATTTCGTAATCTAGCGGTAGGAATACTTTGGAACTGATCACATGAGAGTTGAGCGAGACTTGTAAAGGCTTATTTCATTCGTTGTTTTGAACTATTTGCCCATGGCACACCTTCCTGTGACCTACTTCTCTTATTTACAGTACACCATACCACCCTACACGCCAACCCAATATGCTGAACTCAGAAAAGACAAAAACGACCACAAAGGGGGTATCATAGGTTCTTCCTGGCTTTCTCTCTTTCCAGACCCGCTTGCCATGATTGCCACACAAGAACAAAGGGAACTTTGCGCCCAAAAGTGCGCTATTTTGGTACTCCCGATTTCCGAAACCCACTGATTCTCATCCCGATCCTAAAGCGACCTCACCCTCCTCATCAACCGGCATCGGCGTCCTAACAGTCAAATCGCCTCCATCGTCCGCTCCGAGCTCCAGTTGCGTCTCCTTCGCCGTCGTTATCGGTGAGCTTTCTGCCTCAACTTCCGCAGTTGCCTCACTCTCAACCACGTCGGCCACCCCAGCCACCTCATCTACCGCCTTCGCAGCTTTCTCCGCCTTCTCTCTCCTCCTTTTCTCATTCCTCTCTTCCCTCTCCCTCCCAATCTCCTTCTCTGCCTCGATAGCTTTCGCCCTCTTCAGTTCGACATCCTCTCTCTTCACCACCCTCCTTAGCCCCTCACTCGCATGAATCAACCCATCAATACTAATAGCATGATTCGTCATCTGGTGATTGATATACGTATAAACACCCGCTGGAGTCTCGCATTGTAGGAGCTGTTGCTCGTTGAGTTTGAGAAGTGCTAACGCGACTTGAAATAAAAAGGTCGATCCGTCATTCGTGCAGAGCACGACATCCCAAACTCTAAACAGAGCTTCGGCTGATAGACAGTCCGTGAAAACACTGAGAAACCATTGGAATGTCAAGGCTTCCAGTTCGATTCCTAGGTCATCGAGATGTGCGGATAGTTTCGGTAGGATAGAGCCTACGTATTGTCTTAACACGATCTGGTCTGCTCGCGAGGCGAGAAGAGAGTGATCGTAATATCCTCCAGGAAGGATATTCTCGATGATGCTTGCTAGCACCCAAAACGCTTCCTCAGCCGTAGGCATGATGAGCAGGAGACAGGCCGTAATGAGATTCATGCCCTGACAGTATCCGACCTCTTTGTTCCTCCTCGAGTAAGCCAGTAGAACTTCATTCAATTTGATGACTCCTGGTCCTTTGCGGAAAAATATATTATCTGTCAAAGTACGGTTGATATCCATTTGGATCTGTGCCACGATCGCCGGATCGTCATCGTCGTCGTTCTGAGCGATAAGATCTTCATAGTATCCAGGAACACGTAGAGCTGCAGCTCCTGAACATTCAGCCCAAACCTTGGCTCGGTATGCAACTGGGATGCCACCTAGGACGAGAGCTTTGAATTCATTCCATTTTGCGCGACCCACTTTGCCTTTGTTTCCTAGACCTGCTACGCCGATCATTTCGCCGTCTGTCAAAGTAGCTTCCGGCATGATGGCTATCGGACGTTGGGAATTCTTGTCCATAGCAGTAGCTGCTAGAGCAGCGGCAGCGGCTTCGCCGTCACGTTTGCGCTCAGCACGCACCTTTCGAAGGAAATCGTTCCAGCGAGGCGTTTTGGCGGCTTGGAGCGAATCGTGGAGTTCTCCAAGCCGTTTCAAGAGTATTTTGACAGGTTCGACATCTTCATGAGACAGGTCTGCTGAGGGGGTGGGCTCGGTTGCGGCAGCTTTTGACATGGTTGCGTTTTGAGAGACGGTTGATATAGATGGTAGAGGAGCGATTGTTTTTGAAGATGGTAAGAACCCTCTTTCTTCAGTCAAGATCCCTGGAGATCGCGGCACTTCTCCACCTTCCATTACTTCAAAAGCAGGTATACCTCCGGATGGAGTATGTGAAAGGAGTTCTGTGGGGAAAGTCGCAATCTTGAGGTAGTCTTGCCATCTCTTGACTGGTTTGCCGTCTTCAAGACGCTCTTCGGTAGATGTTGGGGTGTCGGGACGTTCCTCTTCAATACTCAGGTCAGAGCTTGATATGTCCACAGAGAGCCCGCTTCTGGCGCTGCTTAACATCTCGACTCGACTTCCTTGTTTCACTTTTTGCATATTCTCTGCAGCTTCTCGTTGTCTTTTCTTCCGCCGTTGATCATATATAAACCCAAAACGATCAGTAAGAAACTCGGGATTGTAAGGATGGTTGTATGTCTGGGTTATTGTTGGCGGTTGGTCGTCTGGATCCAAAATTGTGTCCATTTCAACGGGGCCGTAATTATCTGCACCACTGGAAGTAGTGACGTTTTGTGGACTTGATGCCATGGTGTCCCATCTCTCCTGTGGCCTCATAGGGCCCTTATTGCCCGCATTCGTAGCTCGTCGATTCCCAGGTATTGCCTTTGGACCTTGTTTTGGCGCGGGTCTGGCGGACATAGTTGTTTTAACACTAGCAGAAGATGCTGCTCTCCCTTTTGATGTTGTCCCAGTGCTATTCGCTCTTCCTCGTCCCGTTGTATCAGCATCTCGATTGGTCATGGTAGTCCCAGCAACCAACTTCAGTGCTAGAGTAGCCAGTCCAGACGAGGGCTTTCGATCTCGGTGAGAGGCAGCAACATTGCTTGACAGTGCACTCGAAGCCCGGCTTGGACTTCTCATTGGGCTCCTTACTGGGCTCTTTGAATTCTCCGGTGGCTGAAATAACCCATTTTGCAACACTGACTTCCGACTTGTTACGGTGCTTCCCCGTCTCTCAGTCCCTCCTGATACGCCAACAGTATCCCCATTGATACTGCTTGCTTGACCGGTGTTCCTGCTCGTGCCTCCCCATATATAGTCCTTCCAACCCTTCTGAGCAGCCGCTGGTTTGTCCTCTAACGCTTTCAACTTTGCTGCCGCTCGTATCGTAGCATCGTGATCCGTCGTTCCAAGCTCTCCTCTTGCGACCGTGCCACCCATGGCATCATTCATCAAATCTTCCAGCCCATCTTCTTCGATGATATCTCCATTGACCGAATCCGCGGGCGACTGCCTCTCACACTCAATTGCCTTCAATCGATGCTCTAGATCCAGATTTGACAGTCCACATTCCAGTATAATCTTTCTCAAAGCCCTCTCCCTATTCTCTGCTTTCCGCCTCAATGAAGCTATCTGCGCGTCTCGTTGTGCTAAATCCTCTGCTATTTGCCTGACAAAACTCACTGCTCCATTCCGTGCGATCAGTCGCTCGATATGGTCATCGTTCGCAAGATGTATCGATCCTGGAACCGAACTAACAGTGAGTGGCGCATCATCGAAGAGCGCAGGTCGATTCTGTCGCACAGATGAGGTAGTCAAGCTCTCGACGATCGAGGGAGATGTATCGGAAGCTTTGTGTGCACCATTCGCAGCCCCATCCACAGAACGCGGGATCAAGGGGCGGTCCGTGGGCGACTCGGGGGAAAAAGAGGGAAACGAAGTCAAGGACTTGTCGGAAATCGAGGATGCGCTGCTTGACATATAGGACGCATATTTCCGAGGCTTCGCCCTCACGGTCTGCGATCGTGCACTCCTCCCAGATGTGTGTGACTGATGTGAACTTGACCTCTGAAGCGAGACTGGACCACCATCCATATCCATTGTCTTGAGGAGCCAGCCGTCAACATATGCCTCTTTCTGCGGATCGTGATTCTGATGGTAATGGTGATCGTAGTCGTAATTCTCGGTAGACAGCCTCCTTGCGGTCGTGTGGAAAGCGTCGATGTGGCATGAAACGAACGAAGCTTCTGTGTACGCGGGATTGCATAGAGTATAGACTTGGTGGTGGAGGAGATCTGGCTGGTGGTGTGGATGTTGGAGTTGGTATTGGGGTTGGGATTGGGGTTGGGGGAGCTGTGGTGCAGCCTTGCATAACAGGTTAGAGAATGCCATCCCGTTGCGCGTTCCCTGTCGTCATACGTAAAACTCGCGTAAGAAGCTCTACAAAGTCACAGAAAATCGGATTTTCTTCTTTCGACCTTCTTTCGACCTTCTTTCTCCCTCCCTGGGAAACGTTCTTCTTATGGCGTTGCGATTATTCGAATCAGATAGGTGCAAGGGGCTACGCGGTCATGCAGATTTTGCGTGATTTTGTGTTGTATGAGGGTATTGCGAGCACGCAAATGGCTCACAGAATTCCGCACACACACACACATGAATACACACATGCGTGCGTTTCATGAATACGCTTGGTTGTGACCCCTAACATTACGTACCTAGTCTCGGTAGTCTGAAGGAGCTATCACAATGATTGTAACACACTATGAATATTATATCACAGGAATGTGGCAAATCAGGGGCATCGATCGAGAACACCTGGCTGGCAGTGCAAGAATCAAGTAAAGTCACGAAACAATTCAATTCCCGGACTTTCGTTGATTCTGATAGTAGCAATGTCACGATGTTTCAAAATCAGCAAAATAACTTGCCACTACTGTCACATCGATAAACATACCGAAATAAATCTACTAAGCATGTATAGTCGGGTACTAAATGGCATTTTGATAGTGGAGTCAAAGCCCTCTCATGATTGGCTTGTCGTCCCTCGGTCCAACCCCAGATTTCGGCTTCGAGACAGCTCCCCGCGTTAACGAGTGACTACAGCTTACTTCCATGAATTAACTTACCACAACGACTTTCACTTCTCTCTGTCAAAATCTATTGAAAAAAAACATTTCCTGTCGATCTCTTCCAATTCTTCTAATAATCTCAAGACTTCATAATGTCTGCCGCCACCAGCAAACGCAGACTTCAAGCTCTCAGCGAGCAATTAGTAGCTCCAGTTCCCGACCAAGGCAAATTCGAAGACATCCCCATCCTCAAAAAGATAGCCCCCTCTTCCACCGGACCTAGAGTCGAAGGCAAGGTCATAATAGTAACAGGTCAGTCTTACCCCTCTATTCTACCACAAGAACTCCAAAGCTGTTCAATTCTACCCAACTTCCATCTAATACCTTCCCAGGAACGAACTCCCCCCTCGGCATTGGGCGCGCATCAGCCCACCAATTTGCCCAAAATGGTGCCCTCGCAATCTACATCTGCGACTTCAGCGACTCGCATCTCGAAACGCATAAGCGAGAAATCCTATCTCTCTACCCGAAAGTCGATATCCACGTCCGGAAATTCGACGCCTCGGACGAAGATTCCGTGAAATCAGTCGTTGACGAAGCCGTGTTGACGTATGGACGGCTCGACATCTTCTTTGCGAATGCGGGTATCGTGGGACAACCGAAGATGTTTACGGAGATTTCGTCCGACGAGTTTATGTTTACGATGAAGACGAATGTTGTTAGGTGGGTACTTGTCCTTCCTCTACTTCTACTCACTACTGGTATCTGTGGAACCTGGTGTATCTCGCAAAGTTATAGTTATGTTTTGGTTCTGATACCGGCTAACACAAGCTTTATAGCGTACATCTCGCAGCTAAATACGCCGCCCCAGCTATGATGTTAACGAACAACGAGAAGAAATACCCCTCAGGCAGCATCATAGCAACTGCCTCAGTCGCCGGTATTCGCTCCAACGCCGGCTCGTCCGACTACTCAGCCTCGAAATCATCAGTCATCTCCCTCGCTCAAACGATCTCCTATCAGTTGGCAGGAACCGGTATCCGCATGAACGCCATATGTCCCGGTGTGATTGAAACTGGCATGACGGCCATAATGTATGAAGCCGCCCGAGCAAGAGGTTCGGAGAAGAAAATTGGACAGCTGAACCCACTGAGGAGAGGTGCGCAAGCCGATGAGGTTGCGAGGGTGGCGCTTTTCTTGGGGAGTGAGGAGAGTAGTTATGTTAATGGGCAGGCGTGGGCTGTAGACGGCGGTTTGAGTAGTGGGCAGTAGGTGTTCTCCAAATTCCTTTCTTGTGCTTTTGATCATCCATTTAGTAGGCAAAGCTGACTCCAGATCTCTCCACAGCCCATTTGTGCCCGGGAAATTGGCTTGAGGGAAAAGACTGTGGTATGAATATATCATGGCTTTGTGCTGGGTTGGAGGTTATTCACTATCAGCGAAGGGTGTACATGGGATGTTAAAGCCCACCAGTCATTTCTTACATGATGCTCGAGGGCGGCCACATACGTTTCCGATATAACGACATTTGGTTGTGGTTCAAAGTCACCAACTTATCATTTGACTTTCCTGAAACAATTTTGTAAGGTCATAAGAGTGTTATCTGACATTACAAAGGAAATTTGCCAGCATAGGCTCTTAGCCATGGGAAAGTCACAGCATCTTCAAAAGACAAATCAGGGAATTGAAATAGCCTTATTGGTCACAAATTTGGCCAGCCACAGATATTACACGAAATTGCAAGCAGGTCTACAATTGAACTTGCATGCTACCAATGCACTACCCTACAAGTCTCCCAATCTCAGATCTCATTCTCTCCCTAATATCACATCTCAACTAGCGCAATTCCCCTCCCCCTCAGCCACTCCCCCTCAATAAGCCGCCGTCCTACCACTCTTCCCAACCCTCCCCCTTCCCTTCCCCTTCCCAATCCATCCAAGACCAGCCTTCCGAGCCCTCCACCCTCTCACCAATTTCACACTCTGATTCCCACAAATCCCCTCCGTCGGCAAACACACACCCGGAAACTCGTCTTCCGGCTCACTACAACAAGTCTCCACTCCACACGCCGTCCCAAGCCCACAATCCGCGTCTGTGGTGCAGAACGTGAGATTGCTGCACACGTCATTGCCACCGCAGAAACCGGTACGAGGGGATGAGGAGGAGGGGGATGTGAAGCAGTAGCAGGATGGGCTGGAGAAGCAGGTTGTGATTGCGCCGCATGTTTGGGGCGTGCATGCGTTTGAGGCGGGGAATGTGCAGGATCCTAGAGGGTGGGTGTGTTAGGGAGACTGTTCGTGATGTTGTATGTTCAAGTTCATTGATGAGCTGGGTGGAAAGGAATTTCTGAGAGTGAAGGAAGAGATGATGTGGGTGGGATGCTTGTTTGTTTTGACAGCCCTCAGCTAATCGCAATGCCTGCTGGAACGCAGCCGAAGCGAAATCTCGTCCTCACGGCAAGAGTAGAAGAGGGAAAAATCCACGTACCTTGTTCACATAACCCAGACGGACATACATTCCCACAGGATCCACAGTTTAGAGGATCGGTGAGTGTGTTGGCTGTACATGTTGGTGTCGGTGGTGCTGTTGAAGTTGTGCTTGTTATTGAAGTTATAGTTGTCGTTGACGTGGAACTTGAATATGAGCTTGAGGGCGGGCTAGTTGGGGAAATCGAAGATGAAGCTGATGTTGATGATGAAATCGATGAGTTGCTTGATCTTGAAGAGGTAGGTTTGGAAGAGGTTGAGCTGTAGGAGCTCGATATGGATGAGGTTAAAATAGAAGAGCTCGAGGAGCCGGAAATAGGAGAGCTAGAGCTGTAGAAGCTCGAGATGAACGAAGTTGAAATAGAGGAGCTCGAGGAAGCAAGGATAGAAGAGCTTGAGCTGTAAACGCTCGAGATGGATGAGGTTGAGATAGAAGAGCTTGATGAGGTAAAAATAGAAGAGATCGAGCTGGAGCTAGCAGGTACAACCACAGTCGTGGTCGTCGTAACAAAAGTCCACCAATACACCGTCGTAGTAGTCTACCCAAACCCACAAATCAGCATTCAAACCAACGCAGAAACAACATCCCAGGAAGATAACATCCTACTACTCTCGACAACAACACAATATAACGAATGCAAGATACGTATACAGGAGATCAAGAAACCGGTCTTGAACTCACATGAGAATCGCCCGTGACAACACTAGCCGTAACGCCCAAACAACTACACGCACTCGAGAACGCGTAGAAATCCGTGCAAGGTTTCGCATACGTTGGAAGTGGCTGGGAAGAAGCGATGATCTGGCGCTTCTCGATCGCGGCCGTCACGAATACGTTATTGGTCGCTTCAGCGAGGGTGGAGTATGATGTTATGGTAGCAACAGGGTGATCGGTGGTTATCAGGACGCTGCTGCAATCGGCTAGGACGGTTGAGAGGTGAGATGGGCCGGATTGGGTGCAGTTTAGTGCGCGGAGACAGTTGTCGGCTTTGCATTTTGGGGTTGGGAGGGAAGATAGAGTTGAGGTGCAGGGGGAGGTTATGGGGTTGGAATTGATTGTTGCGAGAGCGAGGGCTGGTAGGTAGAGGAGGAGAATGAGGAAATTCATTGTGAGGAATCGGCGCGTTGTGGTCGCAGGTGGCAGGATAGAGAAAATATCGGCAGTAGATTATAATTCAAGTGCCAGGAGTGCCATCTACCACGCATTGTAGATATATTTATGATATACCTCGACATTATCCTGCGTCTCTGAGGTTGAGGGGGGGTACTCATCGCAGCTGCTGTGTACGGGTCCTGTAATCATATTCTGATGCCGGGCAGCGAAGTTCAGTTGTACTAAGACGGCTCACAACATGAATCATCCGTTGTAATCTAACAACAAGACGAAGATTTGCACGAGTCGAACGTTTCGGGGTGTAGAGCACGCCTCCTGGCAAGCGTAGGGTTAGGCCTAAAATTTCCCCTACCTGTGAGCTTTTCCTCTGCAAGTAAGCAAACAGCTACAGCAGCTGCAGCAACTCCTCCTGTACCTGCTTGGAAGGGCCGAAAAAAGTCACGGCTATCGACTTTCTGCGGCTATCTGCGTGAGCCTGCCTGCCTTGCTTTGTGGCATATCTGCAGCTCGGCTCGCTCCCGTGAGGGTCGAAACAAGCTATGCCGAGAATCCAGTGACACGAAAGAGTTGACCTTAGAACTCGCTATGACGCAGGCAGCCATGTCGGAAGTCAGCACTTTAGGGATCCCTTCAGGTGGCCGAAGTTGGAAAACAGATGAGGCCAAGATCAGATCTCGGTGTGGCCAAGGTAAGTCACATTTGATATATAAATCCCGTTCTACAAGACCATGCATAAGACAGAAGAAAGTGTCGAGTTGATTGATTAGTCGCCAAAGTGTCCCTTCCCCCTGCCACCGCCATATTTCCATCTATACGCTATACAGTTACGGACCACGCCCACATCCCAAGGGAAGCAGTCAAGTAGAGACAGCGATCATAGATCGTACTCTGCAAAGTTTCCCACTGCACATAGATAGCGTGTACAAATAAAACAAAACAAAACAAAACGAAGTGATGCTCAACACCATCGTGCTGCCACGAGGAGAAAGGCAACTGGGTATAGAGATATCGAATGCGAGCTGGATCTGGTCCCGAGCTGAGTGAGGAGAGAAAGCAAGAACAACCCAATAGGCTATCAATGTATATTTACCGTCGAGAGATTGAAGTTTGAGTCGAGCTGAACTGAGTGGTCAACAATGATGTCTAGACTGTGACGTCGGGCGTAGCATCAGAGAGAGACTTGAGTGACCTGTCAAGACATATTAATAACAACCAAACACATATTTTTTGAGACTGACGTACCTCTGATTCTCCCTCACTAAATCCTCATTCATCTCGTCGAGTTGCTGCAAGGAAAGCTTAGCTTTCGCTAACTAGAATTAAAAGTCATACGTTAGTGTACTGACTCTGGTCTCGGATGACGACACAATGCCGATCCAGTTTCAAAAGTAGGATCTGAAAGAAAATGAAGAACTGAGGTCGATCATAGGGTATGACGACGCTGACCGAGCGGTAGGAGAAGGAGAAGTAGGAATAAGAGAGGGATGTCGGACCGATGCTAAAGCTTTAGATGAACTGTCATGCTCACCCTCAATATCCGACGCCTTCTTCACTGGCGTGCTTGGAGCCGCGTTATCATTTGGGTCAGCGAATCTGCTTGCCGCCAAGCCTGGGGATTTGGCAATTGTTGGAGTCTTGGGAGATGGAAGAGGAGCACTCTTAGTCTATTGTACATTATTAACATCCCCGACTCTGCTACGAGTACACAGCATGAAAATTGGGGTATCAAATCAAATCCCTACCTTCGCCTCCTTAAGTTCCGCATCTTTGACCTTCACAAGTGCCTCGAGTTCCTTCGCCCGTGCTTCAAGATCTGCACTTTTCTTCTCCAACTCCTTGGCCTGTACTTCGGCTTGCAGACTTCTCTTATTTGCCTCCTCAGCAACACCAGTCAGCGAATCATGCATATCCTTGTAATCAGCCGTGCTTTCTGCTTTCTGTCTATCAAGCTCATCCTTTGCTTTCTCTAATGCCGATTTGATAGCGAGGTGTTCTTGCGTAGCCTGTGCGGACTCCTGCTGCGCCGTCATCAAGGAGGCTTGATGTTGGTCTTTTAATGCTTGCAGTTCTTTGCGGAGGGCGTCGGCTTCGGATGTGTCTGTCTTCTTGCTGATTGCAGAATCAAGCTCAGCTTGAGCCTCTACTCTAGCCATCTTCTCGAGAGCGAATTCTTGTTTTATAGAATCTAGCTCGGCGTGTAACTTTGATAGTGCTTCGTTCGACTTGGCCAATTCGGTCTTGAGTGCGGCTTCAGTGTCCTGAATAAAGTTAGCATATGTCAATGGAGACGGAGTAGGTCAGTGTGTACCTTGAATGCCTTGGCAGTATGCGAAGCTGTGTCTTGACTTGTGGAGTGTTGCTGTGTCAAAGCGGCAATGTCTTTAGCATGAGATGCCTCCACTTTCTCCAGCTCAGCTGAATGGCCTGCAGTGACTTGGTTCTTCAAGGCTGTAAGAGCACCAGCATGGCCGGCCTGAAGCTGTTTGATTTCAGCAGAATGGGTCGCGTGTTGCGCAGTCATGATCCTGTCATGAGCATCATCTAAACTCTTGGCGTGTGTAGACTTTAGATCTTCAATGATTTTCTGATGATCCTTCTCCTTGTTATCGAGGGCAACAATGACGGCGGCATGATCTTGCTTAAGCTTCTCGAGCTGCTTGGCGTGATTGCCTGTCGCATCAAGGTGAGCCTTCGTGAGCTCTGCGTGCTTCGATTTTATTTGTTCGAGTTCGCTAGTATGGGCGGAGGATGCTTCCTCAAGGGATTTGGTCAGACCGGAATGTTGGCCCTTTAGTAAATCATACTCCTCCCTGATGCCCGAGTTTCCTTGTAAGGCATCGATCTCGGCTTGATAGTCTGACGAAATTGTCTGGAGTTCCTTGCTGTGTCTTTCTTTGAGAGATGTAATCTCCTTTACCTTCTCGTCCAATGCCTCTACCGTAGATGCCAACTCGGCCTTCAATTTTTCATAAGTTTCAGCCTTGCTCTTCCCATCCAGATCAAATGTCTCCAGGTTCTTCTGGAGAGAAGCGATCTGTTTCTTCGCCTCTGCCAAATCGGCCTGAGCAGTTGCCAAAGCCTTCTCATCACCCGAAGTCTTGGCCTTCAGAGCTTCGATGGCCTTGGTTGCAGCAGCGACCTCTTCATTTGCCACAGATAGTTGCTTCTGTGTTGTTTCGAGCTTGGTGCTCAGCTCCTTAGCCTCCTTTGTTGACTTCACTAAGGCTTCTGATTCTGAATCGGATTTGGTCTTCAAGCTGGCCAATTCCGCTTCTAACTTAGAAACGGCAGCCGAATGCTCAGTTTGATGGTTCTTAAACTTCTCTTGATGACTAGCCTCCAAATCACGTTGAGCCGTGTTGGCCGCCTCAAGTTTCTTCTGAAGTTCGCTGATACTTGCCTCATGTTTATGGGTAATGTCTTCAATTTGCTTCGCATAGCTCGACGTGGCTTCCGTGGATCCCCTTGCGATTTCCGCTGAGTGTAACGTTTTCAGAGCCGCAAGAGCTGATTCGTGCTCATCGTTCAGTGACTGCTTCAGATGGGTAAGTGTTTGTTGATGTTCGGCCTTCAAAGATTCCAAAGCTGTGTTAGCCTCCGATAATTGAGCTTTCAGAGCCACAATCTCAGTTTCCTTCTCGGAAGTGGCAGAAGTGGCAGATTGATGAGCGCTCTTCGCGTTTGCAAATTCGACATTGAGTGCTGCAAGAGCGGATGCATGTTCAGCCTTTAGTCTCTCGAGAGACTCTGATGTTTCAGAAGCACCTTTTGCCTCGGCTTCCTTCTGTGCGCCCTCGATGGCCTTCACGGACGCCTCCTCTGCAGCTGATCGAGTCTTCTCTGCTTCCTCCAATTTCGCCTGTAGCTCTTCCACATCCGCCTTGTGCTTCGAGTGCAACTTCTCGACAATCTCGTTATGCTGGGTCTTGATATTTTCCTCTGCATTTGCAACGTTCTTGGCCTCTTCCTCAACTTGCTTTCCAAGCTCGAGCAATTTCTCCTGCGAAGCTGTGATTTCCTTCTTGAGCTCCTCGACACGGGTTTCACTGTCCGCTAGCTTTGCCTTTAGCTCCTCGGTCTCCTTTGATGATGTAGAACTCGCTCCTTGGCCAGAAGATCGAATAGGCTGTTTCGCTACTGGTGATCCAGTTATCGCAGACAGACGCTTCTTCGCATCAGCGACTGTCGAAGAGGTGGATGTTTTCGCTAGGGTGGAAGATCTGCTAGTTGTGCTGCCAGCAACACCGGCAGTTCTTGTAGATGTACTGCTAGAGGTAGCAGGCTTCGCAACTGTTTTAGGACTCGATGAGCTGACCGATGTCGCGGATTTTCGAACAGTGGTAGAGGGTATAGATCCACTGGCTCGCTTCTCGGCAAGAGTCTCAGTCTTCCCAGGAGAACTATGAGGAGGAGCAGTAGATGTTCTGCGAGCTGCAGAAGCAAGTATCTTCTTCTTCTCGTCACTCGAGCCTCCAATTGACGCCTGAGTGCGATGACTGGCACTTGATGATGTAGGAGCTGTTGCACTGCTCGCAGACTTTCGTACAGCAGCGACCGGGGCACGGGTTGGAGGCTTGGATAGGCCACCAGTGGTGCGGGTGGAGGAAGCAGCTAAAGCCTTTGTCGCAGTCGATGATGTGGCCGAAGTTGCTGGACGCTTCACCAGACCACGCTTGGGAGGAACATTTTCCTTCTTGATTCCGTTCGCAGCCTCCTTTGGTGCGGCTTCTTTCTCGGTCTCCTTCTCGCTCTCCTTCTCATTCTCGGTCTCAATCTCGATCTCGGATGTAATTTCAGGAGTCTCGTCGCCAGACAAAATATCCGTAGGAGTAGGAGCCTCCTCTTGCCTCTCTTGATGAGGAACTTCTGGCGTTTTGACGTCTGCCATTTTGTAGTTTGTCTAGTGATGCTAGAAGTGGAATCGCTTGCGACTTTATCAATAGCTATACAAAGCAGAACATTATCAGTAATGTCTCAATGCTCCACGCTGACCATGAAACCTCGAAATCCTTCCCGTCTGCAGAAATGAAAGAGCAGTTTCATTTAGCCCAATCAAAAAGCTTCGACACGTCACACTCTGCCAATGGAGAGACTGTCTCTTCTCACTGCAGGGCAGCGCATGCAGGCAATGATTTTCCCGAGAAGCAGTTGAGTGGTGTAGGACTTACAATGGGGGTTTGGAGTGCTGTACACCGCTTGCGCGAGCTTGAAGATGCAAGAGATCGGGATGGGACGCGCGCCTCGAGTCGCGTAAAATGGTGGTGTTGAGGACTACGAGTGGCCAGCTTCAAAGAACTGTTCGATGAATCAGCAATGGCTATGCGCAAATAAGCAGAACTCCTAATGAGGCTCAAAGCAAATGTGCGAGGCTGTTCAGGAGACAACATCAGCTCCAATGTGACTTAGGCTAAGACACCCCTCAAGAGACAAGCTCCAATAGAGATCTAATCCTAGCTAAATTGCTGCAGGGTCCATTCATCCAATCATGCGACGAAGAGTGATGAACCACGTCCGTGCAAGCTCCATATTAATTGCTCTAACCCATTTCGGGACATTTATTGACTTTGGCATTTTTGCGCTACAATTCTCTGTATCTTCGAGATCTGTTAACCTTGCAACAAACTACCGTCTGCAGCAACTTCATTTACGAATAGTTTCAAGTCAACGGAGAGGTAGAAGATGACGAAGAGGTCAAGCATTGCCAGGAATGGTTGGTCGGCCAAGCGAGTATCCATTATCTCATCCTTGACATTACGCGTTTGACATGACCGCTGTTACAACGGACCCAATACTGTCTCTTATTCTTTGACATCTTCCCGGCGCGAATATCAGATAGTTGAGACGAGACATTGGCTCAGATGGCTCACGAAGGGCAAAGGAAGTGTGTTTCCCTAGCGTAGAGGATATCAAAACCGCATGTTTGAATGGAGACGTTTGCGTTGGCAGAACATTACCATTCCTTGGAGATGCCCTGGTTTCCGATTCAATCATCGGGAAAATCAAAAATCGTAAAACTCTTCGCGGTACATAGATTTTCAGACTTCACTCTTAAGCTCAAACAAGTGTCCATTTTAGGAATAAGCCAAAAAGTGGAGAAAAGAATCAATTGTAGACTAATTCAACGCAAGGGTATCAGGGTATCGTTGTCCATCTGTCAATGAAGGCACATACGCATGCATTACATGGCCATTCAAGAATGATCCATCCATACAAGCATCCGTGCTCATAAGGGGGTATTTGAAAGAAAGTAAAACGACCTCCACGCACCACCGTCCTGCTGCCGACCCAGTAGGAAGAAAAACAAAATGTGATATCCTGTCCACTGCGAGCCAGAACCCTGCCATTACAACAACTCCACCTTCGCACCGTCATGATATAATAAGTCGTACCAAAGAGATAACGAAACGTCAATGTATGATTCGATTCTCGGTCCGGTGTACACTTATTTAGGTAGTAGGAGCTGGGGCAGCTGGAATAGTTGCTGGGGCAGTGATTGGGATCTCCTCCTTCTTGACCTCGGGTTCGATGACTGGGGTTGCTACAGGCTGTTAGCAAAAAGATTCCCTCATGTGCCACGTCTTGATATAGTGTGAGTGTGATAAAAAAACGTACGGGCAGCCTCAGTTTTAGCCGGCTCAACAGGAGCAGTAGCTTGGACCTCAGTCTTCGCGACCTCAGGGGCAACAACAGCTGGCGCAACAGGGGCATCGGCAGGGGTTGGCTCTTCGATCTTTGCGGGAGTCTCGGTTGTAGTGGGCTTCACCTCAGCTAGTCGAACAAAGACACGTCAGCTTGAGCTCTTATCTGATAGGCAGTCACGCGATGGTATGGCACATACGAGCAGCAGCTGGGGCTGGGGCTGGTACAGCGGGAGTGGTCTCAGTAGCAACGGCGCCATTTGTGGGAGTTTGCTCGGCGGGCTTGGTAGCTTCAGCAGACTTCTCCTCCTTCTTGGAGGTCTTTCCCTTGATGAAGCTCTTGAACTTGGCCTTGAGGTCGGCCAGGGCGTTGGGTGCTGTAGAACAGACACAGATTAGCATGTAACTCTAAGATAGGTGGCAAAGTGACACAGAAGTTTCAGAGGCAATACATCCATCTCTACGGATCGAGGATGATGGTATGCTGTATAATAACAAGCACACAATTCGAGCCTCGAGAAAGCTCTTTGATGCTTCCACTCGATCTTTGGGAGACGCCGATAGGAAGGCAGAGGGTTTGCACTTACGAATTCCAGGCATTTTGTTAAAGTGGCAAGTGCGAAGGTTTGATGTGTTGTGTCGTGGTATGGAAGGAGCTGATGTGTTTAGATGGAATGAATAGAAGGAACGGTTGGCAAGGGCGGGAGAGATGAAGTGAGCGGAAGTCCAAACGAGAATGGCGCTACCGGCAGTCCTGTCACGAACCTTATCCCCGTTTATTCTTCGGGGGACTGCCCGGTGCAGGTGGACTAAACCCGCGACCTAGACGGACCCACTATTAACCAAGAGATAGGTAGTATCGAGCGAATGATTATCAAGATTACGATACTATACATAGTAGTTGAGCCCTTGATTGGAAGTCTAGGTAGGTATAAGTTGTAAGACTAGGTTTTCACTAACTGGCTTGTCAACTGGTTTTTTGCATCATTTAATGTTCACGGAGAAATCTTTTCACGAGCGCCTTTTTGGTGAAATCTCTACTTAAAACCCCCGGAGCGAGAATGACTCTACCCTCGCTGACTGGACTCTAAAGGCTTGAATATCCCGCAGTTCGGTTGAAGCCATAATGGCCTGGTATGGGAAGGCCTGTCACGCGTGTATCCATGCATCATGTCTCAACCGGTAGGAAAGCTGGGGTTTGGAGACCAATGGACTTCGAACGTCACATAGAATATCAAACGTTCTTAACTTTCAAAATTAACTTATTATATTCATGGTCTAGACTCAGCAGAAGTGATTGGTAGAGAGATCTAACATTCGACATCAAGGGCTCGATCGCACCCTAAACCGCAGCCCCATGTGCGGCACGATGCGTGTCCACTAGTATTCTGCGCATCTGAGACTGACAGGTGCCGCCCGTCCGCTTACCGCCAACGCCAACGCCAACGCCAACGCCATGCTAGTCTACCAAAACCCACGATTTCCTCAGGCACCTCTAGTTATTTACCTCCTTGTCCTCGTAGATCAGCCCAAGGCGCTCTTGTAGGACCATCAGGTTTTGTCCTTTCCGGTAAATTCCCACTCGGACCTTGTGCCCACGGAGCTCGAGTCAACGGCGCTCCACTACTAACACCTTGACTTTGGATCCCAGCCCATGGAGCGGCTGTTGTAGGTATAGGACCACCTGGTGGATTCACCCATGGAGCTCTTGTAGATTCTTGTGGTTGTCGAGCTGTTGCCGGGCCTGAACTTGAGCTTGAGCTACCGTAAGGCTGATTTGCTGTGTGAACTGAAGCTGCGACCTGCTGAGCATTTGGATCCTGTTCCCAACTGAACAGAGATCCGAATGGAAAATGTTGGACAACCTGCGTGTATCAGCAATGCTTGCTTGACACAGTAAGACTCAGTTTGCATTGAGAGATGACAGCTAATGGAAATTCCCGGCTACTTACTGGAAATTTGGACAAAACCTCGGCATTGTACATCTTGATCATTCCCTATTGAAGTATCAGGATGTGTCCCCGCCCTTTGAGAGAGGTTATACCTTGTTTATCTTGCCCCATCCAGACTTGACACCAGAGATATCGAACAAAATAGGACTGTGTTCCCAGAAAGGGCCAGTCTTGACGTCGTTGATGAACCCCACGGCCGAGAAATACATATTATGTTTCCTCTCCCTGTTAACAACATTTTTATTCGCTACATCACCCGGATTTGGCGCTTCAGCAAGTGCTCCTTCGATGGGCATGGGATCACCATCTGTAATAGGAGGGCAATACTGCGACGAGCCAAAGATATAAGGCAAGAATGAATGATCATCTAGGCCCCAGACTCCGTGAGAGCCGGCTGGTTCTAGTGTATAGGTGAGGATCAAGCGACGAACAAGTCTCAGGTAGCTACTCATAATAAGCAAAAGAATTCAGCAAGGATTGGAGGCATGACGTACGGCTCGATGATGCCAAGAACGATGCTCCTCTCCAATTCCCCGTCCTGAGTAGGGGCAGTAGTAAACCCACCTAGCTTCCATATACATCCCAGGAATGCAAGAAAGCTAAGCTCATGACCCGTTCCATAGTCTAACCTTTGAGAACTGCCAAAGCCACCCATGATGTATGGAGTAAGCTCGTCCAAAACTGACACGCCATTTTCTGGCTGCGTTTCCGGATGGAAAATAGTTGTAGGTAAATGCTTCTTCAGCAGATTTGAAATTCGTGTCTCTAAGATCTCGTACCACTTTCTGAAGCTGACATTTCCAAATCTTCGAGGTCCTGTATCTGGAGGTGCTTCTTCAATAATGGCATCTATGCTTTTCAGTAGCTCTTGCAAGTTTCGTACTGGCTCGTAAAGAGTATAATCTAGACCCAGCCGCCAAGATTGGGTTTGACCAGATGTAGGTGATTTTCTTGGACACATCGCTATGTTGAGCTGCATAACAAAGATACCAATATCCCGATATGCTTGAGAGGTAAGAAACGAAGGGACATCGTGACCTTCATGTATCCTCTTGGTTGGCTTTGAAAAAGCATGTTGCGAAGATGCTCCCAGGATGGATAGACTCCTCGAGGTCCCAATATCCTTTGCTGGCCCGTTCGACTGCATGATAGCGAAAATGTCGATATAATGCTCCCCGAATGGTTGTTCGATGGTTCGGTTTGTTTTGAGCTTGGAGGCGAGGCGACATGACGGGAGGCAGCACAGCTCGGACGAGGCTAGCGGCCGCCACCGTGCTCATCCACTCTACCACGACTTGAAGTACACCATCTTCTTCGGGTTCACTATTTCCTGCTTTTGTTAACTTCAATCGAACCGTGGAGAGCTTTCTATATGCCCGTAATCAGATATCCAACACAAAATCTATGCGTCCGCAGCTTGCGAAGCTCTCACCATGTCTTACAAACTCGATCCAAGGCCGCAGCTCGGGGACTTTCTCAGTATTCGCCACTGCGAAACACAGATCAAGATGGCGGAAGGCAGCTGAAGGAAGTGGAAGAACAAGCATCGCTCGAATCGACAATACTGAGTAAAGCTTTCAAAAGCTCATCGAATTCACCACGAGACAATGTTGCACCACAACCAGGAGCTATGTCCCGGCGGCTGGCAGAAGCTGCAGAGGAAGCTGTTCTCGAAGGTGGTCGGGTAGGGAAGAAAGCAATTGAAGAATCGGGATTTTCGGAAGAGTTGAAGAGCAAGCTTCTCGAGAAAATTGAGACTTCAAAGTTCCGATCAGAGAATGCTACAGCATTCGCAGAGGCTGGACTGAACTCTAATGTTGGACAAGGCTCACGGCAGATCGCCACCGGCCAAGCATGGACGGGGCACGAAAGTCCACAAGATTCTATGCTGCGGATGTTGGACGATGCACGAAAATCCCTGGCACCGAACTTGAGAGGCAAGGCGAAAATACCAAGTCCTGTCATTGATTTGAGGTTGAAGCCGAAGCCGAAGCAGAAACCGGGGGAGAGATTGGCGAATGCAAGGGATAAGACTTCAATTTATTCTATCTCTAAGGACTCCCAGATGAGTGATAAGGAGAGGGAACAGATGAGAAGGGATTTGAAGGACAGGTTTGGGCCAGGAGTGGGAACGATGCCAAACTCTTTCCGAGGGCTGGCAGCGCTGGCTAATGAGAGAATTGAAGATGCTATTGCGAGAGGCCAATTCAAGGTGCGTACGGTCTCGACGTTTACAGATGAGTACTAAGTCATCCCAGAACATACCCCGCGGCAAGGCCATTGTACGAGATGCCAGAGCAGATAATCCCTTCATTGATACCACAGAATACATCATGAACAAGATGATTCAGCGACAAGACATTGTGCCCCCGTGGATTGAAAAGCAGCAAGAAGTTGTTAAGACGGCCAACATCTTCCGAGCTAGGTTACGAAATGACTGGAAACGAATAGCTGCAAGGACGATAGCAAGTCGAGGTGGAAGCTTGGACCAACAGATACGGAGGGCTGACCTTTATGCTCAAGCTGAAAGATTCTACAATCCCAAGAAAAAGGCCGTGGAGCAGGTGTCTGTGCCTGCAACGGCCACCAACGACCCTGTTCTGATCAATATCGTCCAGGAAGTACCTTCCACAATGACAGAGCGCCCTCCTGTCCAAGTTTTGGCGGAGACGAAAGAGTGCATTATTGCATCAACAGAAGTGCCTAACATAACATCGCCTGATTTGAATTCGAGCTCAATGCCGATGGAAACCAAAACTAACGTAACATCTTCGCACTCTACATCCTATCAAGATGTCCATCCGCAAACCCCAGCATTGCCGGCACTATTCCGAATTCCCTCCTGGGAGCAAGCAGAAAGGTCCTACCTCACTCTCGCCATCGAGAATCTTAACTCATTAACAAGATCATACAACTTAATGGCACCCGAGTTAGCCAAGAAACCATATTACTCCCTCGAGCGCGAACTCAGATCATGCTACGCAGACGTGGCACCACAACTCTCTCAAGCTATCAGGGAACGGGCGGCTCGACCTGCAAAGGAACTAGTGGAGAAGATTGGACACAGGCCTGGTGGTGTCCTAGACAGGTTTGCGAGTGATAAGGCAGTCATTTATGATTCTAAGAAACCGCTTTATGGATTTAAGGAGTTTTGGAGTGATCTTTGGGGGCAGAAGGGGGAATGATACGCTGCTCGGGTTCGTTTCGAGAGAAACAAAAAGTATAGGACTCTTTTGTGGAGCTGGGGACGATCACAAATGTGGTCAGAGCTATGAATTGTCCTTGGAGGATAAGGAGAGGTGTGATGTCTAAACAATGAACGTAATAATGACGAAACGAAATTCGAAAGATGACAGGGAGAATAAGGAGCCAGGTCGACTTCCCACTTGGTTTTGCAGGTCGCGACTCAAATTAGCACAAGAGGAAAGGGCGACCTCGTCCTCTCTGAAAGGCGATCTCGTCCGCACGATGTTGTTGGTTTCTGGGAAGCCAGTGCCTTGAACCATCAATAATTCAACTCGAATCGACGCAAACCTATCTGTATTCCAATGATTATTATCATATCATTCGGATCACCGTACTCAATCATATCCTAGGCACTTCTTATAGATCCAGGAAGGCTTCATGGACCCATAAATCCATATCATCCGATTAGTCCGCAACATTCACCACTCAACAATCAGCACAAGATTGAATGGAAAACCAACCAGGAAAAAACGAAGAAGTTTTCAATGGAAGCTGGGTGGCCGAGAACCTCCTTGAAAAGGCGAAAAACGATTCACAGAGTAGCCGGGGCGTATGAAGGGTGAGGCGGCTCGGGCTCGCGCCACCGCCTTAGGACGCAGGGAAACCAACAAGCAGCGCACGATGGCTGAGGAGGTATATGTTGTGTGTGGACGACGAATACGACATTGACGAGGTGACTTCCCCTGCCTACTTCACACGGAACAAATTTCAGAAGTCGATCCGGTGGCGCAGACAGGACATGTCGCGGACGTCGACTCTGACATTGGGGTGAGGTCGCCTCTTGCCAACGCAACTCCTTACAATCCTCTAGGCTCTGGTGTAGGGAAGGATGGGCGCCCTGAGTCGGAAAACAAAAACGAAAGTGACTACTCGGTGCTTTTCTGCCATCAAGACACTTTCCAGATGCCCGAGGAACGGTTCGAGGAAGCTTATGCTATTATTGGGTCACGTCGAGGGAAATCATAGAAGTATTGACTATGGGTTGGCAATATTAAGGCACACAATTACTTTGTTGCTTTGCTTGATAACAGCAAGACAGTTGCAAAATAGTTATAGCGGAATCGCCCGAGCCAATGCTCGAAAGGTAACATGACTTTCATGATTTTACCAGGTGACAATAGGACAGCTGGCTTACGTGGGCTGAAGAATGAGTTTGCTACGAGTTTCCTTAGCTCCTTAATCGGAGACGAGCCCTGGGGATTCCGCTGTCAATAAGTGGGTTGATTGTGTCGCTGTCAAGTGCAGTGTAGACTAGATCAGACCAGACCAGACCAGTCCAGGCAGAATCATAAGTATTTCCCGACTAATAAGTGTTGTTGGAACGCTCCAGCCATTTCTTGTTGCAATACTAGCATTTAGTAGGTATTCTCTCTTAGTCGATGAATTTTTGAAGAGGCTTCTAGTCAGGCTTCTCCTTATTTACGCAAGCGGCGCTCTTAGTACGCGCTTAATCTCAATATCGACCGCCACACGCCTTGCTTTTCAAACTGCCGCATCATGATTGGCAAATTCGAATCCGTGGCGCCATTTTTATGTTTGCGAATGCAGTACATCTGGTTAGCCTGAAGCCGCAAGTGGTAAGTGGTCTTTCCAAGTGGATGTGGACGTCTTCGGCTTTTGATCATGCTTTGCAAGCTACACACTCAATATATGAACTCCCCAGCTCTTCCTATGAAGGATCATGTGGAAACTCTCGGAAGAAGCGCCACCAAGGAGGTCAACATGTGAAGACACCCTCCCACTGTGGGGAAAATTGCCTCCTTGCGGGGAGATAAATACCCCAAGTCTGCCTTGGTAGTTTCCCCAGATATTTTAGCCTCTACCATCTACCCAATTTATCTGTCACTATGAAGATCATTTCATCCGTTGCAGCACTTGCTGCTCTCAACATTTCTGGCGTCTCGGCTTTCTCTTCTATTGCTCTTGAAGCTGCTCAGGTCGCTGCCCGCGATGCTGAAGTGGCATCGGCCGCAAAGTCTGCATATGACAAGAGAGTGAGCGGGATCCTGCCCGGTTTCAATGCTGCTGCCCAACTCATCGACGTCTCAGGAAAGCATGCATTCACACCTCCCAATTTCAGCAAAGGAGATCTGAGAGGGCCTTGCCCAGGTCTCAATGCGCTCGCGAACCACAACTATCTTCCACATAATGGCTTTGCCACCATTGATCAATTCGTGACTCAATCAAACAAGGTCTTTGGAATGGTAAGTACTTCAATTCTTTAGTACTTAACTTCTTTGGCCGAAGTAGCAACGCTAACAAGGATAGAGTCTTGATCTGGGATTATTCTTAGCAGTCTACGGTACTGTCATGGACGGCAACCCGCTATCTCTGACTCCTGGCTGGTCAATTGGTGGTCCTCCCTCCAATCCAAGCCAACAAAACCTGCTTGGGAATGTCCTCGGTTTACTCGGAACACCTCAAGGTATCTCAGGATCTCATAACAAGTACGAGACCGACGCCTCCCCGACTCGAGGCGATCTCTACCAATATGGCAACGCATACAAGCTCCAAGTCTCGCAGTTCCAGACCCTATTCGATCTCCAACCTGATGCCGCAACCGCAAACTACAACATGGAAGTCATGGCCAAGGAGCGCAAGATCACCTTTGAGCGCTCGATTGCCGAGAACCCGTATTTCTTCTATGGGCCTTTCACCGGTCTAGCTGTATCTCAGGCAGCGCATACATTCATTTACCGCTTTATGAGCAACAAGACTGCTGAGAATCCCGAGGGAGTGTTGAATCAGGAGGTTTTGAAGAGTTTCTCCGCTATTTCTGGGGAGTCGGGTAACTTCACTTATAACCCCGGTCATGAGAGAATCCCAGAGAATTGGTACAAGCGTGCTATTGGCGATGAGTACTCGATCTTATTCTTGAACACTGATACTCTCTACTTGTAAGTCGCCTCATCCCCCCCCCTCCCCCTAATTGGACACTTCACAACATCTACTGACACAATTATCAGCGCCTCACAGTACCCTAATACCCTCACAGTCGGTGGAAACACCGGAACTGTCAACACTTTCACACCTCTCAATTTCGAAAATCTCACCGGCGGTGTCTTCAACGCCACCACCCTTCTAGAAGATAACAACCTCGCCTGCTTCGCTTACCAGGCAGCAAGTCTCACTGCTCCAGACTTGTTAAAGGGCCTCTACCGAGATATCACCAAGCCGCTTGCTATGTTGAATAACGCAACTAAGAATGCATTGGCAAATCTGAGATGTCCCGAGTTGACGAGTATTGATGCGAATCAGTTTGGGAAGTATCCCGGATATGCGTCGCAGTTGTAGTAGGAAATGGATGGAAGAGAGTTTGGTGAACGAGAATAGGTAGGATGTGTGTAGGAGTTTATGATATTAATGAAATCACGACTTACATGACCCGCACAGTTGCATCTTTGCGTTCGATATGGGATGTCCTTGTTGTTTAGTATGTCTGAACAAAGTTGAACCTGTCTTCTTGGCGATCGTCATTCGGCACACTCGCACGGACATGTCCGTACCTTTAGATTTATTGATCTCGGCGGCTGCCTCGTATGTGTGGAGGCTGTGAAGTCTCCACTCCGCGGGATGACGTATAGTAGAGCGAGCTGGGCAAACTCATCCCCGGCGAAGCGAGTTGAAGATCCATACCTATAGTATTTCGCGAAGTAAAGTCATCAGATACTTCTAAATAATTATATGACTTTAACTTTAACTTTAGATAATGTCCTATGATCTTCTCGCGACTTCAAAATCGGGTCAAGACTTTGAAGTCTGATGTCATATCTGTCTTCCCTAGTAGCCTACGTAAGATCTGGCGTCGCCGGTGAAGAATCAGATTCGCCTCGGAGTCTTGCTTGTCCAGACAGATCGAACCCTCGAGCTGCTGTTATTCCATCTTGAGGAACTTGCCAAATCTAGAATAACGATAGTCGAAGAAGCAATTGCTATATAATACGAAAGGGGGTTGACAGTGGGTCTCGTCCCAGCCTTGTCTTCTGGCTTAATTAACATTTGAGGAAGTTTATAGAGAAAATCTGGACATGTAGATTGCTGATTGGAAGACTAACCTTGCTGAATACAACGGTTGACGAGACCCACTTTCCACCCCCTTCCGGACATATAGGTTCGAGATCTAGGAATGTAAATTTTCTGCCAAATTCAAGCTATCTAACGAGTGTCATACATGAATAATAACTTTGCCCAAAAAAAACTATAGAGTACTTGTGAACCAACTACATGGGATGGCATACAGGGATCCTTTCTCCCCGTCGATCGAAGGTCGATCTGCCGGCGGTGTGGAACTGCCCTGCCGCACTAGAGTCTAAACAACCTATTGTACCTCAACGGCAAAGCCGTGTGCAAGGAAACAGTCGTTGTACGACTCCACAAATACCTCGTATTGATGGATAGCAGGTGACTACCTTCGTATATATCTTCCGTTACCAAAAATAACAAGATCGGATGAGCGTGTAGTTACGGTGAGGCTGGTGGAAAGGAGGTATATAATTTGCTGGGTGCCTCCCAGTAAAGCATATTCAGATTATCATTCAATCTAAAGCTTCTCCTCAAGTTGCATAGATTGAGCTGTCATCCCTTCTCATATAAAAACATCACCCAATAACTTCACATCATCTTAATCAATCGTCGAGCAATTCATCATCATGCTCGCCAACATCAACCTCCTCGCCCTCTCCCTCCTCGCAGGCACCGCGCTCGCCGCTCCACCAAAACCTCCTCACGCAGGAACCGGCGTCAATGACCCAGCATACCGCTGGTCGGTAACCGATTGGAGTGCAGGCTGTGGTAGAGCCGGATGTTATTACTGTAAGCAGCTTTTCTCTCATTCCCCTCTTCCCCTTCCCAAACCCAGAAAGCAAAGTCGAACCTTTTCCTAACTATTCCCTAGATTTCAACATCTCAGCCCCAGCATACAAACACATCCCGGCCTTCTCAGCCTACTGCTCAGGAGCTCCAGAAGACAAGTTCTCCAAGCCATGCGGTGTCAATGATAAATTACCCGGCAACCGTGGTGTTTCTGCTCACCTGCTTGAGGCTGAGCAGGGCACTGGTGCGCATATTGAGGTTAGCTTCCAGTGGTCGAAGTTGGATATGCCGTAAGTACCGTCACAATTGAAATTTCCGCTTCAGCCCCGCTCCAAGGTTGAGAGGGAAAGGAAGAACAGAACATAGGCTAATTTGGAGCAGAAGCACATATTACAACTACACCGGCAATGCGACGACTATCTACAACCAGTTCGTTGCGCCGCTGCAGAAATTCACCATTACTCCCTCGTCGGCTTTCGGTGTTGCGTAGGGGGACTGGAGAGGCTTTGGAGATGAGAAACGAGTGTTCTGCTTGTATATATTGATGTGATCGTGGAAGTTTATATAATAACCTGATGGAGAAATTTAATTTTGAAGCGGACCAAATTCGTTACTAGTGTAGGAAAGTGAGCATTAGTTTACTGAACATTTGTATAGAGTTTCACGACACATTTTTGGCCTACCAGAACGGAATCCTTTGCCCAAAAGGAAAAGCGTGTGATGTTTGGTAGAGTGTGTACTACGGAGACTGTCGACAACGAGAATTCAAGGGAGCGGCTCCTCCGCCTTTGAAGTAGAGTACCCTCCAGCTCCGAAGTTCCGTAGTCCATGAATTAGGTCCATTTCGAATCATCTGTAGATCATTCAATCATTTTCAGAAACTGCAGTAAGATATCCTCGAACAGAGCGAACCACAGTCTGTTTACTCGTCACGTTGTCACGAGCCATCCTCGGTGCCGTTTCCTTCCTAGCTGCCGTTGTTTTACATCCATGAAAATGGGGTGTCCAGTCTATAGAAGAGCTGCTTTCAAGCTGAGGTCATGCTTATGGTTCTTTCGGACCTGTTTGATTCTACAAAGGAAAGATAGGCAGGTTGGTCATCTAGCGCTTGAAATGCATCTGACATTTTGAAGTTGTGAGAAGAATCCCAACATTGAAAATAAGAACCGGCCTCTTTGGCTCGAGTGAGAGTAGTGTTGAGAAAGAAATTATGAAGTGGATTGACCTAGCCTGCATATATAACTCAATGAGGACTTCATCGATTCAAAAGTTCGATTGCGAGGTCATAAAAGTACAATAATGCTGATGCGAGTTATTTTCAAAGATTTCTTCCTCTAATTCGCTGCGGAGGTGACTCCGTATCTCATTGTCGGCCTGTACAGGCATCTTGAGCCGCTTTCGTTTGAGGGTGCTACCATTTTCTGCCGAGACCAACAACATCATGTTTTCGAGAAGGCCGAGTACCGGATACCTGCATATGGCGGTTTTGTAAATTTGAGGCTGTTAATTGGATCTGGAGCTTTTTGTAACTGGTGGTGGCTGCTGTCGCTTCGCCATTCCCGCTGGCTGACGCAGGTTCAGAATTTCAATGAACTCCTCGCGTATTATCACTGGTCCATCCTGACATGAAACAAGCCCAGCTTTCGAGCAGTAGCACAAAGAACCAGAAATGTCATCCCATCACAACCCCTGTTTGAGCGTCGGATCCTCGGTTGGCACGTCCAGCCCCCTGGCGACAATCGAAACTTCAGATGACATCTCCAACACTCCAAGTTTCAACCCTATCTTATCTACGCGCTTTGGGACGAATATGATCACTACAGCAGGGAAATCGTGAGGAAACGGATTGATCACCTCGGAATGTCAGCAAGCAATCAAGAACGGGTTCTTGAAACCTCAAAGAAACATCCTAATCTGTTGACGTTGCTCTCCTGTACCGCGTAGGACTTGGGTGGGCTTTATCGTGGCGGCACGGTAGGTATATAGACTGAAGGCCCAGAACTTAGGATCGATTCCTCTTTCGTCAGGTATCGCAAGTTTCCGTCTATTTCTCTTCTTACATTCCTTTTGGTGCATAGTTATACCCAGCTGCTGTGCAGATTACATTCCTTTGCCAAGAGCATTTATTCTAATTCAATTCAACAAATATGATTGCTTCATTCTTTCTATTTCTCGCTTCGGCGACACTGTCTTTTGCTTCTCCATTTGAAAAACGGGTTGTGACTTCGTTAAACCAGGCTGCTTTTGAGGAGGCTCAGCAGAGAGACGATACAGCGACGCGAGCATTCTCGGGAACTCAAATCAAAGTAACCGCGGAAGTTTTCATGTCTGCTACACATGCTAATGATTACTAGACTTCGGATGGAAAGTGTTTATTTATCGACCAACTTTCGGGTGATTTCCGTGCCAACCTGAATCCTATTCAGATTGCAGCTTGTGATGGTAGTGCGGGTCAGCGATGGGATATCATTACAGCTGGGAAGCACAACGATGAAGCTGGCACTATGATGGTCGTCAATACTCTGGTAGGAGAATTGACCAGTTCATCTGAGTTCTCAAAGCTGACAATCATAGACTCAAGCATGCACAAATTTTGATCCTCGACGTAAAGCTGGTAACACTGTCATTATGTTCTCGTGTGGCGGAAGAGCTGATGGAGGTATGCTTTGTCCTACCGAGCTCATATCTTGTCTGACATTTTCAGGTGGCGCTGTCACAAACTCTCAACTTTTCAGCTTCGCTGGTGGTGCAGGACCACTGGCTCTCGAGCCTAAGAACGCAGCTGGAACTTGTCTTGCGGTCACTGGGGACATTCTCGATCAGGCACCATGTAAAGCAGGAGATGCAGCGCAATCCTTCACATTTGTGAATGCATCAGGAGGCGCACAAAACGCAACAGTTTCTTCCAAGCCAGTGGCAGTTTCAACGACGGCGTCAGCCCTTCCGATATCGACATCAGTAGCTGCACCTCCTTCTACAAGTGTGGGATCAGCAGCTCCACCACAAGCGACAGCTACGTCAGCTGGTAATATCCCATCCGTCAATCCAACAACACCAGTCTCCATCTCACGAGCAGGAGGAACACTCAAGCCCACTGCCGCAGCCGAATCCAACCAACGCGACGAAACTGCAACTCGAGCCTTCACGTCTGTTTCTCTCAAATCCGCAAATGGACAATGTCTCTTCATCGATCCCACCGCCGGTGATTTCCGCCAGAACCTCATCCCTATAGCCGTCCAACCTTGTACCGGGAGCGCAAATGAGAAGTTCGATATCATCACCCAAGGTAAACACATAAAGGTCACAGGTTTCGCGTTAATTGTCAGTTCTTTGACTCAAGGCTGTTTGAGTTTCGACGCGAGGAGGGCGGCTGGTGATACAGCGCACATCTTCTCGTGTGGTGGACGGGCTGATGGTGAGGGTGAGCAGACGAATTCACAATTGTTTAGGTTTGAGGGAGGGAATACCATCACACTTGCACCGCAGAATGGGGATGGGACTGTGTGTCTGAACCCGAAGGGTGCAAAGCTCGATCAGGTAACCTGTTCGGGTGCTGCGGATGTTTATACTATCATACAGTAGGTTCTGCTTGGTGATTCGGATGCGAATTTTTAGAGGACTGATTATGATAATTTAAATATTCGCTTCTTGATATACTTTTATAGTTATAGGCCGAAAAAGATACTTCTTTAATCTGAATAACTTATTATCCTAGATCTATAATATATATAAAATATTATATTAATACAATTTTGAATATCAGTCTAACGAAGAATAAGCTAACCGTATCTTATATCCTGTCATAATCCTTTCATCTGAGCTGTACGTAGCACATACCTAGAAGAGCTTCGAGTACTTTTATACCTGGTCAGTAAAGTACCGCAAAGCCTGCCGTCGCGACTTCGGAACGATTCTTCATCTAATCGGGGCAGTGGCGAATTTCACAATATCAAAACGATCAAACCGTTGACCTTATTCCTCACTATATACTAAGTATCAAACCAGAGTATCGTTTAAATCATAGAATACAATAAAGGACAGTCCTACCTTCTACTTGTCAGGCTTCGCATGCTGTGTAGGTTAGTCACTAAGCGGACACCCGACAAAGCACACGTAAACAATAATTGCGATCAATTAATCGTCACTGCTCGTCCATAAGTCGGTGAAATATCTGGATAGCAAGTAAGAATCTGGCGTTGGAATCATAAAGATATCTTTGCAATATTCCTTACTTTTACTATGAACTTGAAAATGATCTATTCAGCAGGCCCCACTATACTATAATTCCCGTCCGGGACTAACCCCACCTTTCGATTTCGAATTGTGTAACACCGAAAGAAAGCATGATGAAACATCCGCT
The DNA here is from genome assembly GCA_900074905.1 of Rhynchosporium agropyri. NCBI lineage: Eukaryota > Fungi > Ascomycota > Leotiomycetes > Helotiales > Ploettnerulaceae > Rhynchosporium > Rhynchosporium agropyri. Next base: position 9,413 of record FJUX01000028.1, on the reverse strand, counting down.
TGAGGAAGCAAAAGACAGAAAGATAAAAAAATTTGATGATAGTTCCGGGTGGCGCCCGGGGGCTGAGAGTCACAAGAGAAATTCAAAGACAAAAATAGGTGAAATATGCCCTCTATTGGAATCGAACCAATAACCTCGTCATCACCAGTGATCATAATCAACCTATACTAGTGACGCGCTCTACCATTGAGCTAAGAGGGCGATGTGACAGACGGCTGGAACTCTTGGTGTTATTACAATATATGTTACGCATATACTGCACGAGTGAAACTGTGGGAGCTTGTTGGAACTATTCTCGAGCTACTATTCAATTAGGCGAAGTTCGTTCAATTAGGCTGAACTTCGCAAGTATAGAGGCCGATGTCGGGGAGGAACCTTTGAATTTTCACTACACGACTTATAATACGATTCCTCTTCGGAGGGAAAGATAATCGTCGATTAATTTTTTGCTCTGCTATCAATAGCAAAAGTACCTCGTGTCGTTTAACCCATTTGGCATTGTTGTGCAAGAGCCGCATAAAGTTGATTTGGACGGGTGATAATGATGATGATGATGAGATAAGTGTTTGACCGCCATTATGATTTGTTCCATCGCAGGCTTTGTGTATAGCCTTTAAAATTCTTTGGCCATTCAATTCTGAAATAGAAGTATCGTTTCGGAGTATTTCGATCAGGAAGTCCCTCAGGCAATCAAATGTCGAGATGAGAGCAGGTGTATTGTCGTATTTGCTATTTGTTTCTAATCACCGCGATTTGCATCGTCATAATATCTTGTTTTCCATTCCGCAAGTGCTACATTAACATATCTGGGACCTCCGTATTATGATATCTACTACTCAGGTCAACCTTATCCAATGGCTTATTTGATGTTGAAGGATCGATATGCCGAAAGGGATGCTTAGCGTTTGAGTAGTGTTGCTTTTGAATTCGATAGAGGTTCAATTTCTATGGGAGGAAGTAGCTATATATATAGGTATCTGTACAGTAATCCAAGTAATCCAAGTACGTATCTTACGTACTATTGCCAGTACTTCCGGTACTAGCAAATTAGTTAAGTACACTATTCAACTCCGGTACTTCTAGTACCTTCAGGACGTTAAATACGCTACTTCGTACCATACTCTATACTATACTACTAGCACTACCTATACTTAACAGCCCCCTTACTTCATACTATAGAACCCTATAAAATTACCGCCTATAGCCCTAGCTACTACTTCCCTAGGAAGTCACGAATATACCTCTTAAAGGCTATATTCGGTAGAGGTTTTATTAGTATATTAGCTATTATCTCCGTAGTATTCAGATATTTAATACTAATCATACTCTAATTTACTAGTTGCCTAATATAGTAGCATCTGACCTTAATATGCTTCGACTTTGCATAAGCCACAGAGTCCTTTACAAGCGTAATATAAGCTATATTATCGCTATAAATAGGTACTAATAGACCTATAGACAGGTATTACCTATACCCTAATTCGATCAGAAGTCCTCTGATTTATATTCCTACTTTATAATCTTCCATAGCTGCTATATACTCTGATTAACTAGTAGAGAGTGCTATAGACCTCTGCTTAGTACTAGACTATATAACTAGTCTATTATTCAAGGTAAATATATACTCTGAAGTCGATAATCGATCTTCTAGGTCTCCGGCGTAATTAGTATCGCAGAAACCTTATAATTTAACTCCCGGAGAGTCAGATTCACCTCCTAATTTGAGTTTCCAATTCTTAGTACCCTTAATATACCTTATTGTATAAGTCTATGAATTTCGGTGCTATATCGCCAGGTTACTGCAAAATCTTAATAATTACCTAATAGAGTACGATATATCAAATCTCGTACTACGTGCTAACTATATAGCAGTACTAATAGCACTCTAGTACTCTGATTAATTAGTTAACTCCTCTCCTAGTTCTGAAGCTATATAGGCGTTTCGATCAGAATCAGGTATATTAACTATACTCGCTTCCTGAAGTCGGAACCTTTCTAGTATACTATTTATATAGACCTCCTAGTCTAACTATAGTATATACCTTTTTCTGTCTCTAGTAACTCTTATACTAAGAATCACCTGTACTTCTCTAAGGTCTTTGATCTCCTATAGAGCTCTAATAGCGTCTATAGTACTCTGTACTTTCTGGAGATCTTTTCTAATAACTAGTATATTATCGATATAAAGGAGTATAATCTCTCTTCTCTCCTTATTAATAAATATGCTAGATTGATTTATTAAAAATAGGTTCAAAATCTGGTGTTTTCAACCCCCTATAGCCGGTAATATACTACTCTCTTCCAGACTATTTCAGCCCGTATAAGGCTAATAAGAGTAGTAGTACTTACTAGTTTATAATTCCAATAGCTTTCCGGAGAGCCTCAGTAGGTCTCATATAGACCTCAGCATATAGTTCAGCCCTTAGATAAGCTGGAACTACGTTATATTAATAGTATTCCAGGTCCTCTTACGCTACTATAGCTAGTACTATACGTAGGCTTTCTATCTTCAAGATAAGGCTAAAGGTTTCCAGGTAATCTTCATCTAACCTCTAGCTAAACCCTTAAGCTATAAGCTTAGCCTTGAATCGATTAATAAGACTAGAAGGTATCAATTTAACTGTAAATACTATATAGTAACCTATAGTCCTTTAACCTTTAGGTAAATCGACTACCTTCTAGGTATTAAGAGACTATAACTTAGCTACTTTAGTAGTAATTACCTCCTAGTATAACTTATTCTTACTAGCTAAGGCTTCTGCTTTAGTATTTGGAACTATAATAAAGCCTTCTGAAGTAATATAGGCCCCTTAAGCCGAATAATCACTCTGATTAAAATAATCTTCTTTGATCGATTCTCGGACCTTTACTATAAGGTCTTCTTAGAGGGTAAGTGCCTTTATAGCTTTCCAGGTACTAGTACGAATTCTAGTCGATCTTCTAGGAGCTATTAAATTTAAGTCTAATTCAGACTCTCCTTTAGCCTCAACTCCCTCCTCTTCTTCTGATACTGTATCACGAGTACGATCTTCTTCTTCTTCTAATACTATATCACGAGTATAATCTTCTTCTTCTTCTTCTCCTGATATTAGTCGCCTTATATCTACGATAATAATATTACTATTAATCTTCTAATTTTCCAGAGTATTAGGAGGGTTTTTAGGGCTTCCGGCCCCCTAAGCCTTAATACCTTCCTTAGATACCTAGGGTAGTGGTTTCCCTATATAAATAGGTAGTTAAACCCTATCCTATTTATCCTAGGGTAGTACTAGGTCTCTAATTTTCCGGCTTTCACCCTAGTTCTATTGTAATTTCTTATTTTTATAGAAGATAGGGCTAAAAGATTTAATAATCTTCTCACTCTTTAGATGATAGAACCTCTACTGCTCTATAGTATTCTTATATCTAATAAATATAACTGGTATTCCAGTAGGTTCTAGTTTACTTGCTCTATGCTCCTTAGGTACGTGTATATAAGCTATATAACCCCATGCCCTCAGGTGCTTTATAGACGGTATTTTACCTGTCCAAGCTTCCATAGGAGTCTTTCCTTCCGGTATACTGCTATTTGCAGTACTAATCTTGACCGTATGATTTAGAGGTTTATACGTATTAAAAACACTCCGATCAAACGTCATATATCGGGAACACCCAGAATCTACTATCTAATTAGTAGATACCTTAGCTCCTACTACTATCTAGGAGTTATCCAGAGCTTAATTAGCTACCTTACTCTTTAGCTTGTTTCCAGCTACCGGTAGTGGACTAGTAGAGGGTTTTATACCCTCTTTCTTTAGCTAAGTACACTCTCTTAAGTAGTAACCTATCTTATCGTAATTATAGTACTTAATCTTAGCTTTTACGTTAGTTACTTTTATAGCTTACTCTCTAGTCTTCTGAATAATAGACTTTAGTAAAGACCTTTCTATCTTAGTATACTAGCTGATAATTGCTTCTTAAGTTAAATTTCCTCCTAATTTTAGTGATACTAGAGGGCCGTGGAATTCTGAGTTATATACCCTTGGTGCTTTAAACAGTATAGTCGTTTTAAGCATATTAGAAGGCATTTCCCGTATAGAGATCTCTCTAATCTCTCTCTATAAGCTAATTAATTTACTAGTAATAGAAATAATATTATAGTTATTCCCTAAGGTAGTTTCAAAACTTGAAAACTTCCTTAGTTTAGAGGCTAGGTTTATAGCCGATACTAGTACGTATATCTACCGTAAAGCCTCCTATTGACCTTTAGTAGTAAGTAATTCTGCTATTAAGATTAATACTTATTAAGAACATATACTAAGTATTATAGTACACGCTTTAGCGTTCTTCTTAGTAGACCTTAAAGGATCTACTACTTCTAGTACTTTAGAATTTTTCCCTTTACTACTCTTCTTCTTAGGGGTTTCCTTAGTATTCTCGCCTAGTCCTAGGGTATTATCCTGTTCTAAAAGACCACTAGAAATACCTCTAAAACCTATCCTAGGGTCACTATATCTACTAGGGGGATACCCTATATAGCCTAGGGTAGAGTATGCCTTAATACTACTCTCCTCAGGCCCTTCTATTACTACTTTCCAGAGCTCCTTACTCTGTAGTAGTAACCTGACTTATTATGACCAGACTCTATAATTAGAGCCTATTAACCTTGCTACCCTCAGCTTCTCTCCTCCGTAATCACTTATACTTCCGGTATAGTAATATACCTATTAGTAAAGAAGTAGTAGATAAGGTACTGAAAGTAACTTATAATAGTTCTTGAAAGAATTCAATTTCAATAGTATTATATAAGTAAAATAACGCTACGGGGCTTATAACCTGTTGCTTTTGAATTCGATAGAGGTTCAATTTCTATAGGAGGAAGTAGCTATATATATAGGTATCTGTATAGTAATCTAAGTAATCTAAGTACGTATCTTACGTACTATTGCCGGTACTTCCGGTACTAGTAAATTAGTTGAGTACGCTATTTAACTCCGGTACTTCTGGTACCTTCAGGACGTTGAATACGCTACTCCGTACCATACTCTGTACTGTACTGCTAGCACTACCTATACTCCACAAGTAGCTTCTCAATTATATGCATTGCGCCGCTTGGGTCGTTTGGTTTCTTAGATTACACACTTATGAAAAGTGGTCGCAATGACTATTTTTGGATACATGTGTTAGTAGTTCTAGCCAAGACATATATCAATATCTTTCTGAACCCTGCATTAGTCAGTGTCACATCAAGTCTCAGTCAGTACTAGGAATTTCGGAGTTCGCTTCAACCTTTGACCAAGAGGTTATATCACGGGACAGGACATATCACGGGATAGGGACAGATACTTAGTATCTATTAGTTATCACTACTTAGATAGCTCCTCGTATTATAGCATTTAGAAGAATCAAGACTTTTACTATATATATATCTCGGACGCCCCTTAATATAATAGTAATTCCAAGAATATAAGGTAAAATTAAGTCTCTAAACCGCGACCCCCTTATATAAAGGACCTTTTATAGCCCTTACTTACCCCGGAACCCCTGCGACTTACCGGAGACTTATAGAGGTTTACCGGTAATACTATTCTATATACCGCTATATCAGAGGCTCTAATACTAGAGGGAGGAGTTGTGACGGGTTGCACCCGTTAGTATGCTTAACGCCTGAGGCGTCTACGCTAGTACCTGACATATTATCGTACGTATTCCAATACTACTACTACTAGCTGCCGCGGTATTATCTTTTCTTCGAAGGGAGACCCTTATTCCTCCCTTCCCTCCTTAGTTAATTCTCCTTGTAATATAGACGAGCTTTTATACTATATACTTTATATTCGCCCTGTGATATTAGAATTAACTTATTCCTAATATTCTTAATTAAACGAAGGAGGATCTGCTTTCGGGCAGTAGATAATACGCGTGCATAAGAAAGCTAATACCTTAGCCTTGCTATTACTATACGTATACTTATAATACGGAGATAGATACCTCGGACTATATATAGTAGATCCGGCTGCCTTACTTKCGCTTAATATTCTTAATTAAASGAAAGAGGATCTGCTTTCGAGCAGTAGACGATACGCGTACGTAAGAAAGCTAGTACCCTAGCTATAACGTTCCTGGTTCTGACTAGTACGCGGTATACAGGCTCGTCGGTTAGTATCAGCTATAAAGTAAAGTAAATAAGAAGTTCGGTTCTTAATTAGAATTAAGACGTTACAAGTAGGTATTAATTACTATATGAATTTGAGCACAAAGCTCCTATCTAATAGTAGAAGTGCTAGTCTTATATAGAACCTCCGTTCCCTTATACTAGCTATATAAGACTATCTTATAGAGCGCGCAAGCTCTCGCGACCTATCTAGCAGTCTAGTATATCACGTGATCCTAGATCACCTATAGCTATAATACTATTATTACTTTAATATAAGTAGATATATAGTACTACTCCATTAAGTGCAATCGTCCTTTATTATCTCGCTATAAGTATATTACGCTAGTATAAGTATCAGAAGTATCTATTTCTATTATACTTTCCTTCTCTTCGTCGAAACTATATAAGATTAGTTCTTTTATAAATTCTTTCTNTTAACTTATTCCTAATATTCTTAATTAAACGAAGGAGGATCTGCTTTCGGGCAGTAGATAATACGCGTGCATAAGAAAGCTAATACCTTAGCCTTGCTATTACTATACGTATACTTATAATACGGAGATAGATACCTCGGACTATATATAGTAGATCCGGCTGCCTTACTTKCGCTTAATATTCTTAATTAAASGAAAGAGGATCTGCTTTCGAGCAGTAGACGATACGCGTACGTAAGAAAGCTAGTACCCTAGCTATAACGTTCCTGGTTCTGACTAGTACGCGGTATACAGGCTCGTCGGTTAGTATCAGCTATAAAGTAAAGTAAATAAGAAGTTCGGTTCTTAATTAGAATTAAGACGTTACAAGTAGGTATTAATTACTATATGAATTTGAGCACAAAGCTCCTATCTAATAGTAGAAGTGCTAGTCTTATATAGAACCTCCGTTCCCTTATACTAGCTATATAAGACTATCTTATAGAGCGCGCAAGCTCTCGCGACCTATCTAGCAGTCTAGTATATCACGTGATCCTAGATCACCTATAGCTATAATACTATTATTACTTTAATATAAGTAGATATATAGTACTACTCCATTAAGTGCAATCGTCCTTTATTATCTCGCTATAAGTATATTACGCTAGTATAAGTATCAGAAGTATCTATTTCTATTATACTTTCCTTCTCTTCGTCGAAACTATATAAGATTAGTTCTTTTATAAATTCTTTCTTAATTCTCTGAAAAGCTTCCTTATACTAGCTAGTCTAYGTYAAAGGAACGCRTTTCCTTATTAAGCTTATAAGTAGTTTAGTAATCTTAGAATAGTTTCTAATAAACTATTAGTAGAAGTTAGCGAAACCTAACTATAATTGTATATTCTTAATATTCTTTAGTAATTCCTATTTCTTTATAGCTCTGATTTTCTCTAGGTTAATACTTATCTCTCCTAAACGAATAATATACTTTAGAAAAGTAACTTACTTAACTAAGAATTCATATTTCGATATCTTTAGTCTAGAATCTACCTTATATAATACTTCTATAACTTAGGTAATATAGCTCTAGTATYCCTCGATAGTCTCTAAGTATACTAAGATATTATCTAGGTAATATATAGCGAATTTCCTAATAAAATCTTTAAGAATATTATTATTTTATCTCTAATATATAGCTAGGGMATTAGTTAAGCTAAATAGTATTACTATATATTCCTATAACCCTAAGGGTAATACGAAAGTAATCTTCTACTTATATCCCTTCTTAATTCAGATTAAATTAAACGTATTACGTTAGTTTAATTTAATATATATCTTTACTCTAGCGAGCTTATCCCGCAGATACTATATATTTAGTAAAAGATATACGTCTCTTATAGTTCTACTATTAATTATCCGATAGTCTCTATAAGGTCTCTCTTTAGGATCTCCTGCTTTCTTAACTACTAATATATTAATAGTATATAATAACTTAGATTTCTAAATCTATCCTTTCTTTATACCTAACTCCTAATACTCCTTAAGTATCCTTATAGTATTATAATTATAATAATAAAGTTTCTCTATAATAAGTATAAATCTATCCTTAAAGTTTATTTCATAATCCTAGGGTTTATACTTAAGTAGAGCTCTTATATCCTGCGGATCCTCGAATAATTTCGAGAACTTCTTATATAGTTCGAATAGCTATTCCCGAATATTATCTATCTAACTAGGATAATTCCTAAGTTCTATCTAACTAGGAACCTAACTTAACTAGCTAGAGTCTATTAGCGTTATTATTAAAGAGGTAACGCTAGCTTCTCTTTTACTAACTAATTAACTATATTTATATTTATAGTTACTAAATATAACTTTCTTAGTTACTTAGTTTATACTAGGATTATAGTTATATAACTATAATATTCCTAATACGATATTATATTATCTAGTAAGTATAATATTAAAATAAAGTATTTCTTTATATCTATTAATAACTAGGTTTATTCCTTCTATCCTTCTGCGGACCTATCTATCTGATCCGGCGCCTTTTCTATCTAATAAAGTAAAGTAATATAGTTTCAGGTTAATAGTAGTAGGAATATTCTATTTCTCGATAAAAGCTAAGTTTATAAAGCGTCCTATAGCTCCTGAATCGATAAGTGCTTTTATCTTAATATTATCTATTATAACTAATAAGATTAACTAATCGAACTCTCTAGTAATAGTAAGCTCTAAGTATAGTAGTTTAGTTATAGAGTAATTATATACTTCTTTAATAATTCTCCTTATTATTTCGTCTAACTAGGTCCTAAGGCCGAGTTCTTAAGTAATTAAAGTATAAGGTATATAGTAATAGAGATTAGCCTACTTTTAAATCAGATCTAGTACTATTCTTTAATAAGTAGATAGTTCTAATAAGTATTATCTTCTCTACTAATAATATTCCTCTTCTACTTCCTTAATAATAGCTTAAGTATCTTTAATTCGAAGGAACTAATCTAATTATTTAAACTCTTTTAGTTCCGGTTCTCCTTCGAGGTTAGCTATATAATAATCTAGTCGTTTCTCGATATCTCTAGTATTAACTTAAAATATAATAGTAATAGTATTATAATAAGCTACGATATAATCTATACCTAGGTTAAGTATATTATAGGTTTAATAATACTCTATAAAATCAGACTTAGTTCTATTATAATCCTATATTCTTCTTCTATTATTATGATTTCGAAGAGTCTAGTTTTCGTTATTATATAGAAGATTATRYTATAGATAGTTWCTTTTATCTARYATACTCTAGCTTTCTTAGTCTTTATCTAGAAGTTTAACTAAGTTCTCTTCGAATTCTTCGCTAGATTTAT
>FJUX01000106.1:151596-173625 GCA_900074905.1 Rhynchosporium agropyri | reverse complement strand
GTACTGACAAGGTACAGGGTGTGTATGCCAATGCAGGCAAAACTGACCAAGGTACTGGTTACAAATCCAACAATATACTTTACTTGTGCTTTCCTTTATTAATATATATATATATAGTGCAAGTTACCCTCTCTATTTAGAAGCTTCTTTACTTACTTAGGGTAGTTTATATCTACTAACTAAGTAAAGGTATACGTATAATTAATAGTAATCTCTAGACTTATACTAAGAGATTACTATAGGGGGTATATCGTACACTTTTACCTATTATATATAGTTATATTATATCTGATTACCTATATAGCCTAGAGTATACTTATATAATCTCCTTATGTATTTAAAGTAAGTTTTCTCTCTTCTTTCTAAGAGGATAACGCTCTTAATAATTAATATTCAGAGTCTATTATAATTACTTTCCTATCTTCTGATTCCTCTAAGTGATCTTTCAACCTCTATCAAAGCCTGCCTTACTTTTGTACTATAGTAGTTGAATATTATTAGTTATATTATAGTACTAATTACTATGGAGAGTTGACTAAAGGTATTATCTAGGAATATCCGCACGGACAATGCACGTGACGACAGTCACCTGATCCAAACCAAGACCCATATCCTCGCAACAAACTACCCTGATTTTATTAATATATTACACTTTACTTATTTGGGCGTTGATTCAGATGCACAACTCTCTTTCTGTCTGTTGTCGGCCTTCCCGGCACTTGAAATGAGCTCCACACCCAAAAACCGGGAGTTAATTACCCACTCTCACGGAGTAACCATATTCTTATGGCAGCTCCCCGGATCTGGCCTGTGGCATCGTTTGAACCGAAGCAGGGGACACGTCAAATCAACGAGGGACTGAATTTACTAGCGCGCTGGAAACCCCGCGCAAGACTTGGTGCTGTGTCGAGTTACTTTCACTACCTGTGATACTGATGATTACCCCGTATGTTAAGTAGCGACACCCACATAACCGAGGAGGGCTGCTGAGGGCTGTAAGGGCTGATTGGAGGTCACGGGACGACTACTGTCCTGTTAATAGTGTCTCTCCTTGTTGTTAAGGCCGATGGCGCATTGGTGCCCTTGAATTTTGATGCGGGATCATTGAAAATCCCAAAACATCCGATTGTCCCAGGGGCGAGAACCGACGATTTCATGCCCGAAACCGAAAGGTCAGAGGTTTGGCGTCTGTCCATATGACTAGCATGATAAGGACTTTTCATATAGGCCAAGGAACGGAAACCAATGAGTTAAGGATGTGTATTGCCAGGTATATCTCCCGGGCCGTCCACAAGACACAGGAATGGGAAAATGAGCCCATGGGACGGAAGAGTAGAAGAGAAAGGTCTCCTTACATGAAGGCTTGACGGTGCTGCCCCTGAGATCAAGACCCGGGTATTCCATATGAGAGCGAGCCCCCCACTCCCTGCCTCTGTGCTTCCCAGGAAGAGACCTCATGGCATATCCGTCGAGATCTTGATATTGCTGATGTTAAAGAAGTTGAGGTAAGACCTGCGTTACAGCTACCCCTTTGCTTAGGTGCCCATGGTTCTGTTAAATCATACTGAGGTTGAAGTACATAATAACAGCGTTAAGGGGGATGTATAACCGCGGACTCCGAATCATTCCTCCGGCAATCTAATACGAGCATGCAAGTCCCTAGGGAACACTAACTATCGTAGATTCCGGAGGCACTATTCGCTACCGATACCACATTCGTCTCAGTAGTTAGTCCACGACACTTTGGATAGGTTCATAGCAATTAACCACCGCTGGCTGCGTTGGCCTCTGTTGTGTAGCAGAGGAAAGTGCAGCGGTCAAGGCACGGAGCCCAATGATTACTACCGGAATGCTGCCATAAAGACCGCATTGTCAGTTGTTGTGAATGGAAGGTCGTAGGCGAATGGGGGAGGAGCATGAGGTGATGGTTTAGATCGAGAGATGACTTAGTTACGTTGATAGATAGTGCGTTCTATATAGATACGCAGCACTCTTATCAACAGCTTGCAAGGGCCCTCCTTTAGGCGTTATGGAGATGGACAGCGAGATTTTTACACCTGCCCATTCTACTTTTGAAGTTGGATGCGTAGGTAGAGCTGCCGTTTTGTGCCCCCAGATTTTGTAGAGGTTCCTGGCAAGTCGACGCTTTTCTTACTTAGGCTGTGAGTAGGCAGATGGCTTGGTTGGTGTGCGTAAACCACAACACGGAACACTCCATACCGTAGTAGGGTAAGCTGCCGACAACAAGCACGCGGCTGCATCATCGTAGGACTGTAGAGGCCGTGCTCCGGGATTGCTGCACAGCTGTTGTATGCATGATCTTATTAGATAACACCTATCTTAGTAGAGGATCACATATCATAAGTGCACGGATATGTATGGCCACCCTGTTCATGTTCTCGTTAAGAGTAACTTATTTTCTGTATTCTGATTTTAGGCTTTGCAGTTCTAGGAGAATCAAAATCGGCCGTATTAAGCCACAGGATATATAACAGATAGCCAATTGTCAAATGTAAGGTGCAGGTAGGTGAACGGAGGCGCTGCGGATAATAAATTGCTGACCGCCCAGGGAAGCACATGGAACCTTGGATGAACTATTTCGCTGGGAACCATTTCGCTGGGAAATTTGCGTGAAGCTCCCGTCTGCGCTTGCCTTGAAGAGGGGCTACGTGCAGATCCCTTGGAATACTGATCTTGCATTCTTTGGTACTATAATCTCTTAGAATTTTGCAAACGTCATGTGCGTGAGTAAAGTCACATACCGAAACAGTTCCCACTCTTGCAGCTATCTGGCAGATAAAGTACTCCGCATGGATCTGTTGACATCATTAGTTGAGGAGTACAATAAAAGCGCCAGAGGGTAACATGCCCCCTTTGTTTCCTGACCCATGGCAACGGGCTCCCGTTGAAGACCTTGCCCTGCCATCTACAACTTATTAACGGCATGATGTCTGATTTCCTCGTGAAAACTTACAATTTCCTTCACAGACTCCGGAAATACATTGATAAGCCCGTTTACATTCGCCTAAGAAGTTGGCATAAGACACTTTTGGTAGTTTAGTGCTACTTACCCTGGTCACCCAAGTGTGTTGGCAAATCTTGAGCAGAGGTCAGGATGCTGATCCCAAGGACCAACGTGATGCTGAAAGAGCGCATGGTAAGGATTGTAGGTGGAAGTTCCTGTTGTAGAGTGAGGCCGAGGTGATGATATAGCAGTTAGATTGTTGCATGTAGTGGAAGGGTAGTGTGTTTATATAGGAAATGTAGCGGTGCGCAGCTTTAGGAGACACTACCTTACAAGGGACACCTACTGCTCCCACTTCGTCCTCCCCGGTCTAAAGGTTGAAATCCGTGCTCTAATCCGGCGAAGGATTAAAGTTTAAACCGGGGCAGTGATGGTACTTGGATGTTGTCACTTGTGATATCAATGGGCCGAAGGTCCGAAACAGCATCAACCATAATGCGTGGCTTCTTGTGCCAAGTCCACCTCATGAGCAGATGTTCAGCTATATCTATAGCAGAACTGCCAGAACAAGTGTGTTGAAATGCACCCCTGAACTGTTTCTAATAACGTGCTGTAGGTCAGCATGAACTCAAGTGGTAGGTTCGAATTCTGGGCTCTGAAGTACGAAACTCGCTTATGCAGTTCATCCCAATTGCGCGCGATTTCATAAACCCTATTAAAAACTAGAGCTTGAACCGTCTCATGTTATTTAAATTACTTCATTGAAGTAACTCCAAAGTCAGTTTTCCTCTCGAATACGGGTTTTGCTTCGAGGTTCTTGGGGTCCATGTAAGCTATCGATATCTACTTCGTACAGGCCGTAAAGATCTACAATCCGTTGTCTGTGCTATCGGCCTCTAAACCTACCACTTTCCAAAAAAAAAATTGTAGAGACAGCGCAATAGCTGATTAGCCAATACCCCTTCCACATTGGAATACTCTGGTACTGTGCACAGACACACATGGTTGATCTTTTGAATCCGTACTAAGAAGAAAGCTTGCAAGTTGAGGCCGAACGAGGAAAAAGAATACGGTTTCATTATAAGGTTCAAGACCACTTTGCCAGTACGGTAGGTGTGTATAGAAGTAAAACAGCCAAATTAATGCAAAATAAAGAGATAGCCTTTTATTGACTCATCTGTACAATCGCTTGGAAAGTGAGGATTACTCGTAGCAGGGATTCCTCAGTTACAAAGCAAAGCGAGCATAATTACAGCCTGGAGCTATACTTTCTTGGGAAATCCGGTACAGGGTAGGGTAAACGATAAAGAAATGATTTAATAATCGTGCCGTCGGCCACTCCCTACATGGTCGCAAGTTTGAAGTGAATAACATGTCACTTCTCTGGGGTGCCCCTGATCAACTTGCAACACGTCCAAGTACTAACATGGGACAGATGACTAAGCGCTCCTGTTTTCTGGTGGTCTGTGTGGCCTGTCCTCGTCGGACGACGGGACGACGGGACATTTTAGTGCGCTTAGTCATCTGCCCCATGTTACTACAACAGTACCACCTAACGAAGGGCTGGTAAGAGTTCTCCCAATATATCGAAAATATGCAGCTCACGACACTCCTCGTTGTGCTCCTTGCGGGTTCAATCGAAGCGAATAAAAGATGCGGCGCTGGCCAAGGCGTCACTGGTAATTGTGCATTTGCGTTCCCTGGAAGCTCGGACAAAGTAAATACATGTAAATTTGCCGCTGCACAGTGACACTGTCCACCGGGTCGAGTAGTGGAGAATGTGAAAAAAATAGGCCTGCCCGATGGCCTCGGCTGTAACGATAGAAAGGATTGTTTTACCAGCGTAAGTATTCACTGTTTCGCAAAGGATTCATGAGGTTAATACGCTAACTGCTTTTTTGAAACAGTGGGATTGTTGCCCGCCGAACTCCAAGCCCAAGGGAAGGGGGGGGGGGCATGGGAGATATCTAAATGTTTCTGATGGCTAGGAAAAGGTGGATGGCTCAAGCCATGCCGAGACAATGGACAAGAAAGATGCACAGTACTGGTGAAGAGCAGACTGAGAAATTTGGGGGGCTTGTCGGGAGATTCGTATTTTCTACAGGTTTACTTGAACTATGGGTGGGAGGAAGGGACATATGTCCCTTCACGCGATCCTTCTTTGAACGTGTACTGGTATACAACACCAAATGTAATCAACGCAACCTTCCTGCACCTCCAGTTTGTGACGGGTAATACTGATTTCAAGTATGCCTTGATGGACGCGCGTCTGCTAAGTCTGCGATCTGGAATCTCCCGGCTCTCGCTTCCAAGTATTCCCTCATCCACACCGTCTTTCCGTCGTATGTTGTAGCGCAGAAAGTACTCCGCAAGGAAACTTTGGACGCGTAATCGACTGTTGTACGCCTTTTTTCTCTCCTTGACTCATACCTAGATATAATCTCAAAGGATGTTCGAGAGATTGGTTTCGGACATGTAATTTGCTGAGTTACAACGTCTTGGATTAGTACTTCTCTACGACAAACCATGATGGGTATTATTGAGGGCGTCCGGGGCTCAATAGGAGAGGAGCTATTGCCTGTGAATCAGCAGATGGCTGGACTGAGATGAAAGTAGGGGGTCAGCTCATCTTCTTTTGCAGTAGTGGAAGCAGATTCGGCACCAGACTTCCCAATGTCTATGGCAGCAATTTCTAATGACGATATCAAAGTTCTTGAAGACTATAACTCGCGCGACAGACAGCCGAGTTGTACGATTAGCTGGGATGGCGACTGCTGTGATTTTGATCAAGATGCGCTTACTTGCTAGAAAGGCTGACTCCCAAATGTCATTCTTTAATATTGAAATCCAATCTTCGTTAAGTATATTCGACGATGATGCAGACTTGATCCGAGCAAACGAAGATAAACAGGACGATCCGAAGAGTACATCGTGCCTCGAGGGAAAAGACGAAACCTCAAGCTCAATCAAATCCAGGTAGATAAACTCTCAAGCAACAAAGTGGACATTCTGGATTCTAAAATGAAAAAGTCAGGATTGGATGAAATCTGAGAGCTAGCTTCGACTTCTAACAGGCCTGGTGCACGAGTGAAAGTTTGAAGCTTACTAATATATCTGGCCAGCAGCCGAAGAGCATGTGGTGGTTGAAATTGCAGTGGATCGCGGTATCCTTGAATTCTATAGTGGGTCCGAATCGATTATCCGGGAGACTTACCGTATCATTTCAGATATCCGGGCGAGATTATCAGCATAGACTGGCTCAAGATGGCCCAAACGTTGGTATTGACGTTTCACTTCTGACCGCTGAGATGTGATAGTAATAACTTTTGATGTAGTTAGTCATCTAATTATCAAATTGGAGCCAGTTCGGTCTTGAAACAATGGAATCGTAAGAACTTCTGTAAAATTCAGACCTGGGACACCGTCAATATACATGTTATAAATCGTCGATAGAGCGCAAGAGAACATGGACGAGGAAATGATCAGTATTCGTATCGTGCTAGAAAAAGCTTTTTATTGAGGCACATTCTCAAACTCGTTGAAATTACCAAGACGAAAAGACTCTTATTTGTATCAAGATCTCTGAATCCACTCTCTCCTCTCCCCTTTCTGCCGATGAGGTCAGTCTAGTGCAACTAATGACGTCTTGACTTGAGCTCAAAAATGCGATACAACTGCTATAGATATCGTGAACCAAGATTCATTCCTCAATATTAGGTCTCTGGGTATTTTCCCTTACAAAATGACCGCCCCCACAATCACACAGCTACATAACATCCTAGACAACAAACAAGTCGATATTCTCTACACTTGACTTGGATCAATAAAGATCGGCATATTTCCTGAGAGCGGCACACCAAACATCAACCGTGGTGGCCTCCTCGCAGCATACTTCGCCACACTTTCCGCCAACTCATTTTCCTCTCTCGGAATATGCCAATAGGCAATCTGTTGCGAGGATATGGGTCTTGGCATGGATCAGGTGACTGTAGTCACGTGTATGGTCCGTGCGGATATTCCTAGATAATACCTTTGGTCAACTCTCCATAGTAATTAGTACTGCAATGCAACCAACAACATTCAACTACTCTATGCCTTACTCTGAAGATCAACGTAACCTTGCGATACAATCTCCTGAGATTTTTCCTTCTGTAGAGTCCTACATCTTTCCAATAGCAGCTTCCACAAATCTTGATTCTTGGCCGGCTTTCCGCTGCTCCTCAGCCATCCATTAAAGTCCCAAGTTTTGCACCACGTCGTCGCGCCGTCAACCACATACGTAGAGTCTGTGGCAATGACCAACTTCGAAAACTCCACATGATTCCCGGAATCATCACTGAACATTTTGGTACGCGCATGACTGAGTGCTGCTACAACAGCTCGGAGCTCGGCGCGGTTGCTAGTTGGCTCGTATTTAAAGCTGTCAGGCCCGACGTCTTCGAGTCGGAAGAAATAAGCGCCATGGATAACATATGCTCCTAGTGGAGGGTTCCGAGGTCGGGGATTGTCGTCGCTGCCGAGATAGACGAAGGCGCAGCTACCGCGAATGCCTTGCTGGCCGTTAAAAGGACATGCTCCGTCGGTATAGACCAGTACTTCGTGGCTGTCGCGGTGAGCTGTGAAGGGCTTCCCATCCTGGTGCTTGAATAGAGAGCGTGGGGAAGAGCCTGGTGCGGAATATCTCTCGGGGAAATAAGTCGGGTCCGCGGGGATATGGTGACTGTCAGAAGATGCGATGATCGAAGCTCTCCGCTTGAGATGTCGTGATTGAACATCCATTTCTCGTTGCCACTTAGGTCTGGGATCTCTAGACTGTGGTAGTTCTTGAGAGAACCAAACTTCGGATCGATCAATACCATGGCCATGACTGACTTCGGTATCAATGATGATCTTGAGCTCCCGTTCTATATCGTAGTTCGTCCAATTCGGGTGAGCATTTCTTGGGGTCGAAGGCGCGTCTCACATAATTCATCAGTTCCGGTGACCAGACGGAAGGGTTTTGATGCTCGTGAATCAAGCCCAGCTAGAGTGTCTGATGTGGCTGTGAAGCTCGTCACAATTCCTGAATACTTCTCGGCACTGCAAACAAGTTGACCCGGCGAGCCGCTCATCACGCTTCAATTTTGAGAGGAGGTCCACTCTATCAGGAACCATCCGCATACAGCCTGATCCAAGATCAAAGCAATAACTCATTGGAGACTTTGTTCGTTGGGTAGCCGAAAGCCTGGAGCTGGCCAGCAAGGGTTGAGTTCAGCTTGTTTTGCCATTCGCGAATCTAGCCGCAAGTATTTGTGAAGATTCCTAAAAGAAATTGAGATGTAATACAATTGTGAAAAAAGCTGTCTCCAGTGGAAAAAGAACTTCGAGTGAGGCAAGGAAGGAAGGTACGACACGAAATAAGCTTCGAGTGGAAAATTACCACTATCCTCTATCGGTCCTAGCCTGAATTAGCCGAGAAGCATGTTCATTGCTTCATTTCTTGCCATGTTTCTAGGTGGAAGAAAGCGTAACCGTTTGCACGTCAGTATCAGAATACATCAACATGAGGAGATCTACATGCAGATTATTTTCTCACTTGAAACATCTTACTACTTCCGTGCTAAGTTAATCCAACCCACGTTTGCTACCACAAGGCCAACCAATCAAGCCGCTCGATTGTGAATAACAGAGAAGAAACCCACTTCAAGCCTATCTATCTAAGTATTTGATTAGATCAAGTCATCTGCTACCGTATCAGGAACCAAAAGACAAGCTATCAAACAGGCAAAAGAATAAACAAATGAGCATTACACAAGGGGAACTCCAATTCCATATATATCAAGCAAATTCAGGGTCATCCCAAAAGGAGGTCGCTGCATGACTTACTCGATTTATGAGATGTCGAGAATATTTCATCCTATTCGATTAGATGACTCTTCGTTCTATTCCAAATAGTCATCAGCGAGTAGAAACACCCGTGGGTGAGGATGCAAAACCCTCGAATGCGGAGATACCGGAGACACCTTTAGAAGTAGATAAGGTAGTATGAAGCCGGGGTACCAGAAATATTTACCTTCAATAGCATGATAGAAGTCTACTATATATACGCATTTTTGTTACATTTATATCCTACCTTAAATTCGACGAGGTGCCTGATGTCGAATTCTCTTTCATACATTTCGGAAGAGCTAGAATTAATCCTTCTTTACTACTTGCGGATTTGGAAATACTATTTATACACACAATGATATCTCTAATCTAATGCGATCTGCATCAGCTGGTCGCCTAGATCTTGGACGTTTGTTTATTTCCTCGCTAAGCGAGCTCCTCCGCTAACGATATTACGACAGCGACATCACGTTAGTTACAGCCACCCACTAGTGACTAGCGAGATCATAAAGTGAATACCAGCGCGAAATCATAGCAAAAGTCGTCCGGCAAGGAATTTCCCCCAACCAAGATCTCCTGTAACCAACTCCAACTTCTCTGATTACCCCACTCGAATTTCGGAATCGCGCGTCTTGTATCACATAGGCATTCTCCAGCGCCTTCACAGCAGATTCTTGCGCTTTAAATGATGCTCACATTTTGATTTACTCATTTCGAACACAATGCAACACATGCAGCACTCGGGCGCCGACAACTCGATCTTTGGCTTCCTGATCGCCGCGCTGCTCTAGGGTCCCGCAGCCAGGGATACCTCCAAACACGCAGAATTCACCTTCGATAGCCGATGCTTCGGCAACAATACACAGAAGTCGGGTCCGTACAGAAGCAGTTAGCGCGTCTGAGAGCCGCTCCTGAAGAGCTCCATAGAACTTCGGAACTCTAGTATCAATAACACACACTTTTAACTCTCACCGCTATCGGACTACTTCTCTTCCTTACACCTCCTCCTTTCCCAGCGTTACCTTCAGTGGAAGAAGTCCCGCGAACTAGCGAGTGCCTCGAACAACATCATATCCACGACGTCGGGAAGGTCCAATAGTTTCATACGAAGCGGATATGAGCTCATCATCTCCAAAATTCAAGAGGGGAGCAATTTCGCTTACCGTGTCTGTCCCGAACAAAAAACATGATACCCTCCCACCTCGACCCCAAGGGCATGTACGATGGCTTTCTCTACCTCTTTTAATCTCTACGGATCCCACACCTACAACCACCCGCCGAACCCGGACCAAGGGGACACATTCGAATCATTTTTGTCGTATGAACCAATGGCATCTCTATCATCACCTATCGCCGAGAAAACCGGAGACGGAAGTTCAGAGGAATTCACACGTTGATAACGACAGCCGTGGTGAAAGCAACACGAGAGAAGGAGAATCTGAACCCGCGAGACATAATGAAAAGGCTCGCAAGAGCAAACAAAAAGAAGCGGCAAGAACTAGAGAGGGTCAAGAAGAGCTCGGACCCACAAGAAAGGACTTCAGTTCTCTGAAAGCAAATCTGCGGGGGACATGATAGCCAGGCAGCCAAGGGTTTTAAAGAACCTCCCTGAGCAAGTCGCTTCCGAGGAGTTCCAGACGGATACCGTGAATCTGCAAAATCAAGCTAGCTAAAGATTCACGTGCGCACGACCCAGAACCTCGAGATAGAATAGGACAAGGCCAAAGAAAGCAACTCAAGGAAACGGAAGGAACAGTCTTGGCGTTAGAGGGAAGCCAAGAGATGGCTGCAGACGCAGCTGGAAGAAGCGACAAAAAGGCAAGATGTTTCCCCACGCGCGCAGGATACAGAGGACTCGCAGAGATGAAATTGCAAAGTACAATTGCTATTTTTGTTGCCACGATCGATAATGACGCGGAAAAGACTCGCTCGGGGGAATAGCCGTGCTAGGAAAACAACAATACTACACAAGCCAAGCTCCTGAGTTTGTAGGGGATGGATGACACGGGGGCCGAGCAGGATGAGAACAGAGGGGGCTGGCACCCGAGAAGGATTATTTATATTCTGGAGGTGGAGATTGAGCTCAAGGCCGCGAGGCACAGCCCAAGCACCAGCAAGGACGCCGATGTAAAAAAAAATCCCGTCTACGCTCAGACCCCACTTTAGGAGAATATTCCTCCCTACTCACTTGAATCAGTAGCCGGCCAAATCTACTGAATGCTAAACCTTTTGATTCCTAGAGATACCCTCGTAAATCTATAGCTAGATTTTAGTGCGATGTATATCAGCGTTCCTCTTAATGCATAAGTGAAATTTCATACACTGGATCTGCGGCTAGAAATATGCACAATATGTATCATTCACATGTATATATATCCTATGCAAAGTGATGGTATTTAGTAATGTTACTCGGTACTAGCGGCTTGCTGCAATATATGATACCTATACCGGAGTACACTCACCTACCACGTATTAACCTCCTACGGCGCGCTAAGCACAACTAATACACCTACCTAGATATCTATCGTATAGTGCGTTAGGATCTCGCTGAAATACTCATTCCCTAGTATATCTCTTGCCTGCACTGATCTGTTCGCAGATAGTATCTTCATAATTCCGTGCTGGGTGAATCTGGAAAGCCTGGATTTTGGACCAAGGTTGCTGTTTATTTACTCGCTAAGCGAGCTCCTCCGACACCATCATACTAGCTCACAAGTCGCGCCCGCGTTCTTCGCATGAGTGGCAAATGATAATGATCTTTAGCGAAAATATAAACACGCATGATAAATACTACACGGAGAAACCGCAAAATCAAAACTTTCGCGACCGATACTTGACCACCTCGTCCTTCAACATCAAGCATCAACTTCGGAAGCCATACTTCTTCTACCGCATCAGCAAAGAAATCTGCGGCTCTCAAGCTGCCTCTTCTTGCGATATACTTTGCGTCGCATTTTGAATCTGTCATGCGCAACCCGCGTGCAATCATCTGGAGCTCCACTTCGCTCTCGCCGCTGCGCCGATACGGCTTTATTGATAATAAAGATAAATCGAAGTATAGAGGCTTCACCTTCGTCAGCTCATAAACTGCCGACAATGGCCTTTTCCAGTCAGCAACGGCCCCTCCAATCGAAAACTCTTACAAACTTACTTCGGAAAACCCTAACCCCCTCGTTTGCGGGCTTCTGCAGGCACAGACCTGTACACTTCAAGCAGCGTCAACATGATTCCCGCATCTTGGACAAGAGGAAGCTGAGTGGCGCTAGAACCTTCAGTTCAGTCACGCGCTGTAGATCCAGCATCAATTCCATGTCCTTCGCCATCTCCTTCCACTACGTCCGCTGCGTCGTCGGTACCTTCATACACTGACAATTATGGCTGTGCGGAATGCGCCACGCTTGAGGAGGAACTCTCGAACCGGTGGGAAGAGATTGTAAGGTTAAATGAGACACAAAATACACGTCGGATCAGTTTCAGGTTGCGACAGAGTCGCTGGCAGACAACAATAAGAAGCTGAAGAAGAAGAAGGACAAGACGCTACACGAGAATGACAAGAAGCTGCAGGAGAAGGACAAGGAGTTGAAGGAGAACAAGCAATACTATGCGCTCCGTGAAGAACAATATCGAACGAAGATTTTAAAACTGCAAAACGAGCGTTACAGCCAAAGTAACTTCCAGAAGCTTGACACGGAGATTCAGAAACTGTTGAAGAAAGAGGTGGAGTGGGCCCGAACCTTCGAGGGATTGAAGCAACTCAAGACGAGCGCTCAGGAGCAGTGGGAAGATGCGAGGAGATAGCTAGAGAGTCTTCCCCCGCAGGAGGATATGAAGAAGGCCAACTAGAGGATAGCGCAATACAAGAAGCAGGTGCAAGACGTTGCTGAACAAAAAGGATACTACGAACCAGGGATGCCGGTGGGAAATAAAAAGCAAGAAGCCAGGATCGCCGACTGGAGGCAGAGATTCGGCGATTGAAGAAGACCAGCGATGCTGCTATTGCTACTAGGGATACTCTTCAGGTCGAGCTGAGGCTGGTTGAGCATGCTCGCGACACTGCAAAGGACAGACAGTTCAGCCTCTCCGCAGAAGTGCGCAGCCTGGAACCAACGTTGGGAGTTTGCAGTAGACTGCTGCGAAGAAGGACAGAGAGCAACTTGCAGCGATACTGAAGTACGACGAAGAAGTGGCAGACCACGCCACCACGAAGAGTTTCATGATCGAGGCGTCCAACGCGCTGAGCACACAAATTTCCAGGACGACTAATAAGGAACAGCAACTCTTGGGTGTGACACAAGAGCTTACAGCCGCACAAGATATAAATGAGCCGAGCAGTACCCACTAGAATGCTTTGCACTGATATGATGTCGTTTCTTTTATCAAAGCCGGAACCGAAGCGGCTGGTTCTCGGCTAATGAAGAAGAAAACAGAGCAGCGCACGACGGCAATCTCGGAGCGGACGTGTCCTTGCTTGGTCTTGACAAGTTCACACCTGTGGACGCAGAGTTCGTAAAACGTCTCTACCCTGTTGGAGCTGTCGATGCTGTCACCTCATCTTCGGAGGTAAATCGACTACGTCTCAGAGTTTCTGCGCAGGAGCTGGTCGACCTTCGAGCTTCGATATCTTTAAAGAACACTGCCATACTTTCTTTGCTTAAAGCCCTTCAACGACTAGACGATAAGTGTATGAAGAAGTGGTTGGATCTCGGTGGAGAGGGTGTAGATGACGAATTGCAATGCTGGTGTTTCAATGACGATGGCGAGGTTCTGGGCTGGATAAGGCAGATGAGAGAGATTCGAAAGAGAGCTGCAGGGAGGACTGGAAAGAGAGTTTCTTACGAGGATGAGTCTCCGGCAATGACTAGCTCGGGTGGTGTGAATGGTGAATAGGATGAAAATGATTCGTAGGAGTACCGACGGGCAGGGTGCGAAAGTGGTTGCTTTTAGCAGAGAAAGGCATCGATATGAGAACTATAAGAAGCCAGAACCTCTGTCTGATCAAGACTAATGTAGATGAATAAGGAATCAAGAACACACGATTAGTTTCTCCTGGTCAACTATTGAACAGTGAGTAAGAATCTCGTAGTTGTTTAGCGCAGATACGACATAATTTTATTTCGATTAGCAGGAGCATTGATGACTAATAATTGATAAAGTAGAGCCCTGGTCCTGTATTGTCCCGGTAGCTGAACCTGATCGAGATAAGTACTGAACAATTAAGCATACCTTACTTAGAAACATGTGCGTAAGTTCTACTGAAGACTATCCTGTTTCTGTACCTTGGTATTCGCAGCGTAACGTATCCACTTACGGAATGGGTTCTACCGAGTGCTTGAGCGGATAATACTAATATGCCAAACGAACTTGTCGCAATGCGCGTTGATACCTTGCTAAGATTTTCCACTCCCACTCCTCGCCTTCCTTTCTTTGCATCTATTCACACACAAAAGGTCTACAACAGTTCGGGGGCCAAAATACGTTACGTGTGCTTGGGCTCGCCTTGAAGCCATGTGTTACAGCACCAAACCAGGAGCCCGGCCCCAAGCGGCATCGCCGAATATGCCCCTCGAAAGAGCGTGGTCTATTTCCTCTCCTTCACCTTAGAGTCTCGAAAGTGACGATTCTGAGACCAATCCAGCTCGACTGCCCGTCAGTACAGATGTTTGAACCGCTATTGGCATGTTCAGTGGTGCTTCCGGGAGCGGAACGGTTATGTCTTTTTACTCGAAGACAGGTACCGAAGAACCGAACGTTGAGGCAAGTGTTCAATCGATACTTTTTTACCAGTCCGATTCCGAAGCTGGACGTCGATATAGAAAGCACCAGTAAGGAAAGCGCATCTCCAACATTCCCCTATCTTCCCTTTTCTGAAGCCACGTTGGGGGATAACGGTGTCCGAGATAGAATTTCTAAGATCCAGACCTGCGCGAACCTCAAAGATAATGACCCCCAAAGAGCTCGAAAGCGGGTACAAGTGCGTAGAATGCTTATCTGAAGACAAGGATATGATAGAGGTCCATCTCAAGAACGTGGCCCTGGAAAGCGAAGCTGGACGCAACATATCACAATTTGTGGCCAGTAGCAGCGATCACATCTCTACCCTTTCGAGAGATGAAGACACACTATGTCGAAGTCCAAGAGGCCAAGACAACGATCGAGAGTCTACCCATTAGGAGGGCTTTCAATAGAAGGGAAGAGATTCCGCGGTTGAAGGAAGTATCCAAGGCTGAACGACACGAGAAGAAAATGGCCGAGCAGAGTCATATAACGCAAGGAAAGATATCGCAGAAGAAATTCCAAGGGCTGGAGAATGAACTGAAGGAGGCGAAGAGAAGCAGCAAAGATGCAAAAGACGATTTGGAGGCGGCAGAAGTTGATGCGAAAAAAGCTAGGCTGGAACTTGCCGGCACTGAAAGGTGTACAGAGCCGGATGCTAGCAAGCTGCGAATAGATGTGTTGAATAATGACAATTTATTTTGCCAAATCGCGAGCGAATCTGGAGAGTATGCATCTGCTGATTGGGCGCTTGGAGAAGCAGATCCCCATATCAAAGTGGCAGGAGAAAAAGGGCTGCGGAGCTCGCCAAAGCTCAACCTACAACAGTAGAAGCTCAAGCTACCAAGATCAAAGCCTTGGTCGAGCAGCTTGCAAAAGCAGTGGAGGTCAATTATGTTACCAAATATCCCCTTGAGCAATACGCCCAGATTCGCCACCGACTGGTCAATCAAGGCCAGGGTTGGAATTCTTGGATCCGAGAGCAGGGCAACAGAGCTGCTCATAGTGAAGATTGTGTCAGCTTGGCCATATGCATGACGCTGAGATTGTCATATTGAAGCGAGCGTATGGAAACGATTTTCCCACGTGTATCCTATCTTCCGATAACTTGGATCAGACCCGGTCCAGTGGCTATGCGTTTGAGACTCCCATTTTTTGTGCTTCTATAACCTAGAAGACTCAGCTGCTTTGTCCGACGCCGATCCTTGACGAGTTTTACGAGCTTTATGGTGCTTGCAGAGCTATCTGGAAGGAGCTCGAGCAGGACATGACTCTCGAGGAAATGTGCCAAAGCTATGATGCCAGGATAGATGTCCAGGACTGCGTTGTGATAATGGTAGAGCTTCGGAACAAAGCTTCTGGCAGAGCGGAAAGAAGAACTGCTGTTGCGTAGATGGTGACAGCCGTCTTCCGCTGAAGCATTTCAAATAGTAATGCCGGAGCTCGGAGAATCCACGCAGCAGCGGCAACCGTATGATGAGAAAGTAGTGGTTCGGCTGGAATTGAGGTCAGCGCTCCAGTCCATTCAGTGCGTGTAAGAGAGGATGAAACATGTTACCAGAAAGAAATGATCGAAGTGACCCATCCACAGAAGGTTGAAAGTGGAGTCACGTCCGTTTCAAACTGTAAGAAAAGAAAGGTGTGATGAAAGGCTAACTCAATCAAAGGACAGCGACATTTCAGCTCGAAATGGAGCAATGCAGATATGCCAAGCTCGGGACGGAAGTCAGTAGGTTCGACTTGAAGTACAGGATACTTGGCCATAAAATGCAGCATCGAATACCACTTTTGAGTTTCGGAGAGAAGCACTAAACAGGTTGGAATATATTCGTCCATATAGATGGCGAGGGACTTGCAGATCTCGCTCAGCTCAGAGTCTAGCATTCCACAGGAGGCATTGTTCTATGCACCTGATCCTGCCTCGACGGGTTTGGTGGTACTGTCGTCTGATATCTTGAAAGCTCAAGTCTTCTTCTTCATAGCCCAAGAGGCGTAAGAGCTCGAAGGCGGGATACAATAATCAAGAGAATCACTTTCGGGCGGGACGGACTCCTCCTGCGAGGCTCGGCTCCAAGCAGTTCACAGACCCGGAGCACTTTTGCCACATATATGGCTATCCTTGGTTGTTGGTACGAGTAGTTTCCGTGCGTACCTACCTACCTACCTACCTACCTACCTATACAATACAATACCTGAGTGAGTGACCTCTCAAGAAGTTTTCAATATTGAAACATGACATTCGAAAGTGGTCGGTCGGGTCGAAGCACTCTTCTTCAGACCCCTCGGGATCGGGACCGGGATCGGGATCGGGATCTTTCTCTTCGTTTGACACAGCTGGCGGGCGTGGGTTTGATTTAGCGATGATTGTTAATCCTTTGAAAGTAAAGGAAGGGTTTTCTTTCGGGATTGATTGGTGTGTGCGATAGCGCACAACGTATTCATTCGTATATGGGGCTGGCCTAAGGAAGGTATTTGTATCCGAGGGCTGTGGCTGTCAGGCTCTCTCCGTTCACTTGATCCATCCAGATCGTCTCCGGGGATATGAAATTTGGCCTTGTGGGGGGGATATGCGTCCATCGTCCATAGTCCATAGTCAAGCTGATGAGAATGGACGGACTCATCTCACCGTGCGAGGTAGTGGCGGCCTCGATGCTCAGCTGACATGAATCATGTCTGAAGGATGATGTAAGCTCTCTCTAGCTTTACTAAACCCTGGCGATGAATTGTTCACGATCAAAGTCCACCACCGTCTTTGAAGACGA
Source organism: Rhynchosporium agropyri (assembly GCA_900074905.1). Lineage (NCBI taxonomy): Eukaryota > Fungi > Ascomycota > Leotiomycetes > Helotiales > Ploettnerulaceae > Rhynchosporium > Rhynchosporium agropyri. Next base: position 156,258 of record FJUX01000106.1, on the reverse strand, counting down.
CCGAGATATGTCCTCACAGGGAGTATCATTTATTTACCTTCGACACCGGCGATCAATACAAGTTACTAAATTTGGAGAGCGAGATTGTCCGAATTCAGCGACATGTACGGACTAGAACTCGGTGGAAGATCAAGCCGCGATACCCTAATGACATCAATGGAAAGAAACATGTGTGAATATACATGCTCAAGGTCAAATATATACAAGTAATAGCAGCTACTATAAGTTGAATTAAGCCTGTGTTTACTTTGAGCGATGGTCATTTTAGGAAAGGTGAATGAATCTATTTACATATAAAGTTGACCAATGATAGAACAGCTGATGCTGCTTATTCCTTACTTGGTGGCTTCGGGAATCGGAGATCCCAGCACGCTTTCTTTCTTTCTTTCACATTGACATTGACAGAGTAGGACCATTGAGTTGATCCATTCCCCCCCACATTACTTGCAGACCGACCGAGCTAGGGAAGCACTCGCCGAGGAGAATCGACGGATCGTTCATAGTCCGTCCCGACTGCACATCCCGCTCCTCCTCTTACTCCTTCCTCCACCTCAACCCTTCCTCTTCAACCACATCAACCACAGCAACAATAATATCACAACTCCCCAAATCCTATCGACAGGAGATAAAATCGTTAGATTCAATCGTTACGTCCCCCCTCAAGTCGCCCCCATCATGGATTCCGTCCTCCGCCAATCCAAATCCATGTGTCCCTTCCTCAAGAAAACCTCCCCCGCCACCCTCCGCTCCCTCTCGACCAGCGTCACTCGTCAGGCCTCGCCAGGCGGCGGCAGCATGTCCAATCTGCAGACCATCGCTCGTCGCTGCCCCATCATGGGAAAGGCACTCGCTGTCCAGACGGCGAAGTCCTCAAAGGTTGGACTTGGTGGCGTGGCTGCGTTGGGTGCTATCCGCGCTTTCTCCGGAAAGGTGGCAAGTGGGAAGGCGAAGTTGCACACCAGTCGGAGCAATGATGCCAGGGCTCTGGATGATACATTGTTTGGGAGAGAAGGTTGGTCAACCCACGATGCACCTGTGTTGATTGAGAATTGCCGCGCTAACATTGCATCACCAGTCCCATACAAGAACGTCAAGCCCGCCCGTCCAGTCCAAGTGAACAACGATCCCAAGTTCGACTACGAATCCTTCTACAACGTCGAACTCGACAAGAAGCATAAAGATAAGTCCTACCGCTACTTCAACAACATCAACCGTCTCGCCAAAGAGTTTCCCCGCGCTCACACCGACAACCCTGCCGAAAAGGTGACAGTTTGGTGCTCCAACGATTATCTCGGCATGGGACGCAATCCTCAAGTCTTGAAATCCATGCACGAGACCCTCGATGAATACGGTGCCGGTGCCGGAGGAACTCGAAATATTTCCGGGCATAATAAACATGCTGTGGATCTTGAAGCTAGCATTGCGAAACTGCATGCGAAGGATGCGGCGTTGGTGTTTACCAGCTGTTATGTTGCGAATGATGCTACGCTAGCTACCTTGGGAAGCAAATTACCAGACTGTGTGTTCCTTTCGGACAGTCTGAATCACGCCTCCATGATCCAAGGTATCCGCCATTCCGGCGCAAAGAAGATAGTATTCAAACACAACGATCTCGCGGACCTAGAGGCAAAACTTGCCTCTCTCCCCACCGATGTCCCGAAAATCATCGCTTTCGAATCTGTCTACAGCATGTGCGGCTCTATCGGTCCGATCGAAGGAATCTGTGACTTGGCAGAGAAGTACGGCGCGCTGACCTTTTTGGATGAAGTCCATGCTGTAGGCATGTACGGACCACACGGCGCTGGTGTGGCTGAACATCTCGATTACGAAGCTCATGTTGCTGGTAAACCCAAGGGCACGATCATGGACAGGATTGATATAATCACGGGCACCCTGGGCAAGGCGTATGGATGTGTGGGAGGATATATCGCTGGGTCCACGAAGATGGTTGATACGATTCGCTCCCTCGCAGCTGGATTCATTTTCACTACTTCCCTGCCTCCTGCCACCATGGCGGGCGCGCAAACGGCTATTGAATATCAGATGGAGTATCAAGGCGATCGTCGGCTTCAGCAATTGCACACACGTGCAGTCAAAGACAGCTTGGCGGAACGAGACATTCCCGTCATTCCTAACCCATCACATATCATCCCAGTCCTCGTAGGCAATGCCGAGCTTGCTAAGAAGGCTTCCGATATGTTGTTGGATGTACACGGTATCTACGTTCAATCTATCAACTACCCCACCGTACCCGTAGGACAGGAACGTCTCCGCATCACTCCAACTCCCGGGCACGTGCGTGAATTCCGCGAAGAGCTTGTTGGAGCACTGGATAGTGTCTGGAACGAACTCGGCATCAAACGCACTTCTGCTTGGGCGAAGGAAGGAGGGTTTATTGGTGTAGGTGAGCAGGGCAAGCAATTGCCTGAGCCGCTCTGGACCGATCAACAGCTTGGTGTGAGTGAGGTTGTGAAGGAGATGAAAGCTGGCGGCCCTGTTGGCGTCATGGAGGCGCTGCTAGAGAGGGAGACGACCGCTACGGCGAAGGCTGTCGCTGCTGCTGCGTAGGCGCGTCATGGTATCATGAGACTTGTGTTCTCTTGTTGGGAACCAAGTGAGGTAAAGTGAGAGAGTGGAGCTCATCGGACCCGAAACCACGATCTTTCGAGCGGTATATGTTGGTGGTGGAAACGAGCCGAGTATCTAGATATTCTGCTGCCTCCCTAATGCTTTATGCTATAATGAAATTCAAATCTATGAGATCTGATCTTTCGATCTCATCTACCCACACATGTTCTTGTTTACTTCTATCCTCTACCTATACCGTGATAGCAGCCAGTGACACCACCTCCCGACAGCCATCCATTGCGCAGAGAGTGAATGCAGCTAACCCAAAGTAAATAAACACACAACTAGAATCTGTCGCCCAAAGCCTTTCTAGATGGATATACCCCCATCCTCCACGGGCCACCCCGCGGAAGAGAAGAGGTTCCTGACAATGATAGTATCGAGAATCATGGAATGAAGAAATGGATGGATGAATGCGATGAGAAAGAGGGTTTTGGGAGGGAAACTACTGTATCTCACCTCCCCCTCCTCTGCTCTGCTCTGCTCTGCTCTGCTCTGCTCTACGCTGCTACGAGAAGAAGTAACTATTATCTATCGTCTATCTGATTCTGATCTATTAGTTATTAGTTATTGAATGCCGATGGTTTTACGCCTTTCTGAGGGTCGTAAACCGTTTCCACGGCTTTCTGAAATTCCGAGGGGTCCGTCCGTCCGCTTGGGTGGATGCGAGGGTGGTTCGAGGGGTGGTGTGTGTGTGTGTGTTGTGCTGTGTGTATATGGGTGGTTGCTTAACTAGGTAGGTATAGAAACCTGAGTGAGATAGTCTAGGTAGGTAGGTAGTTTAGAAAGGTCTAGGTAGTTTAGGAAGGTCTAGGTAGTTGCGTGGATGGATGGATGGATGGATGGATAGATAGTTAGATGGATAGTTAGTTAGATAGATAGATAGATAGATAGATAGATAGATAGATAGATAGTTAGATAGATAGATCTCTGTCGTTTCCCTTTTCAGTAAAAAGACCAAATTGCCACGCTTCTCTTTTCTCGATCGCTGAACATCGTTTCGGGGTAGTGAGGGAGTGCCAGCAGGGGCTATGAAAGCCTGGAGATGATTTCCCGAAGGATCGGAAGCCTACAAGATCTGTGAAAAGACAACCAGAATTTGACGCGCTAGCACACAGTCGCCTAGGCACGAGAAAGGTCGGGCGGGTTTGACCAGGATTCGGTTGAGACGCTGTTAGAACCAGTCACTACAGCTTCATGATTTGATTGATATAAACTACAGACTCCAAACTAACTACGTAACGACATCACTACTTTCTCCCTTCCCTTACCACCTGATCGATTCTTCACTCTATGGCCTTTCGCTCCTCCTGCCTCGCAGCCCTCTCTACCCCGCGCTCTAGAAAACCTAGGATCTGGATATCAAGCACGGATCATCTAGTCCTTAGGCATACAATGGCGGGAGCGAGTGATCCGTTCATCGAGTTTAGTTTAGATGAATCGGAGCAGCTCTAATACTTGAGATCAGCTGGTGAGACGTTCGGAGCTACATCGCTACAACCAAGCAATGAATAAGATACGATCACCAGAAGGACCTTGTTTCGGAATTCCTAGATTCTTCCCATTGGGCGATGGGGTTTTTGAAGCTCGCATCAAAGGCTCCAGAAACCGAGTCTGCCTGCATCTTTCCAGTCTAGCTAAAGCTTCACGAGCGTGCTGCTCTCGGAAGAGAAATAGTAGCAATGTTTGGATATATCGGTTAGAACCCGGAAAACGGAATAGCTTCTTGAGATATCTTTACTAGCTAGCGTCTGTGTAGCTCTACATTATCAGGTCTTGCAGAAAAGTATGGCAATCTTGTCTTTTATCGTTCTTTTTTTTTTTTTTTTTTTTTTTCGCTTGAAAGGATGAAGTGTTGATCACTGAAATTATTCACATCACTAGGGGGATTCGAGATGAAGTTTGAAATACCTCTGGTTGGCATGTAAGATGAAATGATACGGCATGAAAAGAACGCCTGTTTGCAGGACTTTCGCCATTTATTTTCTTTCCTCTCCTCTCCTCTCCTCTCTCCCCCTCTTTCTTCCTTTCTTT